>BPLR01014617.1:0-76100 GCA_021605095.1 Caerostris extrusa
ATCTAATATATAAATTCGTGTCACAGTGTTTCTGTTGCCAAACTCCCTGAAACGGCTCGACCGATTCTTATGAAAATTTCTGCATATTTGTAGGTAGGCCTGCGAATCGGTCTGCACCTATTTAAACCCCCAAGTGATAAGGGTGGCTCCACCCTAAATATTTTTAAAATTTCTTGGCAAAACAACGTGGTGCTCATAAATAAATGCACTGCTTAGCTTTTTAATTTTTTATTCATACATTACAGCACTTCGCGTTTAAACAAAAATTAAAGTCTTTAATTGGCTTTATTTTTTAAAGGATGTCTTATATAATAAACACGTGTTGTGAACTCCGCGCCAACAACGGCTGTTGTTACCTGTATATAAATTATAATAATAACAATATTTTCAGAATACTCTTAATTTAAAACATAAATACTTACGTGTTAAATAAATACGCGCGGTTTTATCGCTGTTGGTTAAAGGTAGCGAATAATAAGAGAACAAATGCTGTTATATTTGTTTATCTCGTGCCTCTTGCGATTGTGTTCCACGAAAGTGCGCCATGCTCACACGCACATCTGCATTGTCTTGTTGGATTTGTTCGCCTCTTCTATGTGCTGTTATATTTTGCATGCCTGCACTTTTTTTTCGTGCGACGACCCAATTGAGCATTTTGCGTCTTGCTGGCATTATTAACTCTAAATAAAACATATAAATATATGAAATTAAAGTACTTAATGGTGAAAAACAGTAAAATATAATTGTATTTTTAACGTAAAACAAAAGTTACTAACAGTCATAAAATTTTACGTTATCTCTCTCTTTCCAAATAAAATTTATGCTTTCGATAATCTTTGCTTTCGAATTGCAAATAACACTTACTTTACTGGAATCCCAGATTCGCCACAATAAAGTAAATTACAATACAATTACACTTGTAGGTTAAAACGCAATAACAGCCATCTTTATTTTTCTTAGAACAATAATAAAGTTGCCAATTTTGCTTAACTAAACATTAATACACGCTACACGTGTAAATATAATTTAATGCTACACGTGCAAAGAATATAACTTAACAAAACATTAACTTAAGACATTAACATGCTACACGTGCAAATATAACAGTATTTGTTCTCTTATTATTTGACTTACCTTTAACAATGATAAAACGCGTATATTTATTTAACACGTAAATATTTCTCTTTTAAATTAAAACTATTCCCACAAAAATGTCGCGTATTATATATACAGGTAAAAAGCAACGGCCGTGGTTAGCGCGAGTTAACAACACGTGTTGATTTATATAAGATCACTTAATTAAATTAAAGTCAAAAAAATGAAGCCGATTAAAGACTTTAATATTTGTTTAAGCGCGTGCTGAAATATCATGGCTAAAAAATTAAAAAATAAAAAACACTACATTGTTTTGCCAAAAAAATTTAAAATATTTATGGGTGGGCCACCCTTATCACTTAGGGGTTTAAAAAAATAGATTACGACCGATTCGCAGACCTACCAAATATGCACAAAAATTTTCATAAGAATCGGTCGAGCCGTTTCGGAGGAGTTTGGCAACAAACACTGTGACACGAGAATTTTATATATTAGATAATCTTTCCTGAGAGTTTTGAACTATATATTAGAGAAAGTATTATAAAATACATAAATGTATAACAATAATTACAATAAAAGTGTCCCTTTTAATAGATATGCAAAATCATTTCAGATGTAATTTATCGCAACAAAATATTTATTTGAACAATTAAAGATTGTTGGAATTATCGTATAAATGTTTATTAGAAGTTTTTAGACAACTGTAACAGTCCTTCATAATGATTCCAAATTATTTATCTATTTGGAAGATAAAAATTATAGTTGTTAAGTTTTAATTACATGTAATTACAATTTAAGATACAGACGTTTATAAATGTAACTCTGCAATTACAATTTCGATTAAAAAAAACTTTTTTAAGGAAGGTCAGCAAGTATTTAATTAATGTTGAGGAAATTTTGAATATCCTTTTATTAGAATGTGATTACTATACTTACTGCAGTATTTAAAAGTGGATGTAAATTTTCATTATTTTTAAATTAGAATTAGAAACGTAACTACTTTACCAAAGTGAAATGAAAACTTGAATAAAGGATTTAATCTTGCATCCAAGCTTAACCTCCCTTTCATGAACTAAGGTTTAACATAATTGTAAAATAATAACTAACTTTGGAGTAATGTTTCCCTTCAAAAACGTTTTACGGCTAATGATATATTCTTATTCAAATGTGAAATCAGGATGGATCTCCTTTTCGCTTTAGGTGTCTATTGTTATCGATAAGTTCAAAGATTTTTGAAAGATGTAATCTTCTAAGAAATTTGAGTCCTGTTACTCAATTTTTCGCATGGATGTTTATACCTCACAAACTTTGATATCGAAATATGTGAATTTAAAATAAATTAATACGTAGCAAAAACAAATAATCCCACGATTATAACTTTTATAAATCTACCAATGTAACATTTTTCTCACGGATATTAATATTTTCTTATTCAATTTGTGACTAATGAAACCATACCATTCCACATTGTTTTTCATGAATAGGCCTGTAAAAATTGCTTTTGTCTCTAGTAAGGTAACGAAAGTAAAGATTGAATGTATTTAAATATTTTCTACTTAACCAGCCTATTATAATGTAAAATTTTTAACTATTTCTAAATGTTGATATTAACACATTTTGATTAGGCCTGTCTCCTGAGCTAGCGCAGCTAGTGTGTATGAGGGCTGAAGTCCGGCGTCGGTTACAGACACTGCTTTCAGAAGTAAAGAGTCGATAGCGATTGCGACAATGTAAGGAAAAGGGTCTCGCATGTATATTCAGGCTGCCTGGTGAGAGTTTATTTCCATATGACTAGCAAATACGAGACAGTTACCCCTAAAATTATCTCCTCTTCGTCGCCAGGTGTTTGCATTGCAACAAGAAATAGCATTTGCAGATTGTGACAATGTCCGTGAATGCCTAACATCGACAGCTGGGTTTAATTTTTCTTTCATACTACAAGAATCCTTCCTGAATACACTTGTATTTTTCTTCTTCTTCTCTTTAGGGAATATTTGTGGGGTGCTCCGTGGAAAACTAAATGGGGGAATTGTCAAAAAATGCGAAAAATCACATCCAATGATCACTTCAATAAATTAATAAAATTGGAAACTCATACAAATACATTACTACCGGCTGCTTATTCACGCTGAAATTATTTTTGATTGCATAACTAGAGAGTCAATAGAGACGTGCAGTAAATACCTTAGAATAGTTTTAGTTTGCAAACAAGAAATCAATATTCACATGTTTTGAGTTTTTAATACCATAAGTATATCTATTAAATAAAAAAAAAATGTACATAATTTAGATTTACCATCGAAATTTAAACACGATGAAGTAAGTATGCTGCAAACTTGACATCCGTATTTTAAATTCTCATATTCTATCTTGCTTTAACAGTACAAAGTACATACGCATGAGTATAAGCCAGTAAAGTTGTGTCTAGTTTGGTGAATACAAAAAAAAAGTTTCAAGAGGAAATTGAGAATATTTGCTAGAATGTATAATTATGCCCAGTTACAAAGTGCCAGCATGTCTAAGAATTTAATTGTGAGGTAATTATGAAATACCGATGTTGCACATTATTATATCACGAAATGGATGAAAATTTTTTATGATCAGAATAATTTAAGGAAAATGTGTAATTTCAAATCGAAATCGATTAACTTGATGCCTCATAAAAGCACGAAAGTCAAACAATTTTTTACACCATTAAGATCTCAACATGAACGCTTGATTCAGAATTTAAAGGGTGAAGTGCAGCCTCCTGTGTGTCCTGTACTATTTGACGTCTGCAGGAAGTGGATAGTTTTCAAGATAACCAGTGATTCTGCCTTAAAAGCTATATTAAACAATCTTCAGCTACAAAAGTGTGTTCTAGCACCCATATCAGATGAGTATGTTTCGTTACCGTCATTGGGAAGAAAACCGGCCATGCCATTCAAACAATAGATAGATTTAGATGCATACTTCTCAGTTTACGTCTGAGATCTAATCTCAAGACAATGACTTGGCAATTTTGTCAGACTTTACCTGCAATGTATACTAGCCGTGTCCGTGTTAAAAGACTCCGAAATGAGTGATAGCTAAATTTTTTGTTTTGGCCAATCTCAAATCAGTCTAATTAAAGTTATAGACATTATAATTTTACTATATTGTTAGAGTCTCTAAAGCGTCTGATGTAATGTGTCTTGTTGATATCTATTTCAGACAAACAATTTTTATGTAGACATTCGAAATATTGTAACCCAGTTCATTTATTTTTTTTTATTTTTTATTATTATTATTTTGTTAAATTAGACTAATATTCACAAGCTTTTTCTCACTATTTTCTCATAAATTTTTGGATGTAATGTAACATTATGTAGCTTAGAACAGTTTGGGACACGATAAAATGTTTTACATTGTTGCATATCACTTTTAGAATTCAAATATGACAATAAGAAAAAAATTGATTGCTTTTGCTTTTTTAATGATACAATCACAAAATATTTCGCATAGTATGAAGTATAAATTTAAATGTTTCACAAACGAATTTTAAATTCCCTAACAAAGGATTTCTAGCATTGTTAATGAATATCTTAGTTGCCAAGAAATACAATTATTTTTATTTGAAAAGTAGTTAAACTTTTGACTTCAATAATTTATTTACAGTAAATACTTAATACAACATTTCTCTTATTATATTATTTCATTACAATTTTATTTTTTGGTAATATACTAATAGTATTAAATAACTGATGAAAGAGGTTTTAGAGGTAATTAAACAAAATTAATTTTAATGTAAATTTACATGCACATAATTTAATTATTTTTAGAATACAGTTGATCGAAAAACAGTTTCCTTTCTTGTTTTTAACGAATTTTTAAAAAAATCTAAAGATATGCAATTAAGTTTAAATTAAGTTTGTTTGTGGTTCCTTTTTGACAAGATTTGCAACGTAACAATATGTGCATCACGTAACACATGGGTGTTATGTGATTTTTTTATCATCTTTTACATCTTCTCCATCCATTTGTTTTTTCATCATTTAGAAATTTTATTTAAAAAATGTACAGAAATAACTTCCTTTTAATTGATTTAAACTCATCAATTTACTCTGTTTTCAATAATTTTTTTTTTTTTAATCATTGGGTGGATGCTTGCTTTCCATCTTAATCTATTTAAGAAGACATTGTAATTCATTCAATGTTTTAAAAGGGATATGTATTGAGAATGACTTTCAGAATAAATTTAATCAAATGCATAATGAAACATTCACTTCTTTAACATTTAAAAGAGAAATGGATGCAAATTTTATTTTATTATAATGAAACATTATTAAATAACAATCAGATTTGTTTCGTGAATAAAGATGTCAATATCAGAGAAGCTCGCAATGTCATATTTGTAATTTTTAAGTGACTTTCAATCTTTCGTTCAAAATAATTTATTTATATAGCTCCACGTGCATACATGAATCATATAAATATAAAAGAAAATTTATACAAAAAAAATGTAAAATTCTTCAGATTAATTTGAAAATTTATTATAATTCTTATCATGATAAATTTTTCAATCTTCTCCAAAATTTATTTATTTTAACCTTTTTTATAATCTTCAATTAAAAAAAAAAAGTTGTAGCATTAACTTTTGTAACTTCTGTAAGCTTGCTTAGAGGACTGCTAAGAAATTTTCAAGAAAATGTTTTTACTTGACCGGTTAATTATTATATTCCCGTGTATAAATAAGTTTCATTTTGAAACCCTCTGTAAATTAATGCTTCAAATTGCTACTGCAAACATGTAACGAATTTAAGTCTCTACTTTATATGTTCATAGGATAGTTTTCAGCAAATACAGTTGTGCATCGTTTCCAGGATGTAGGACATCACTGTGCTTTTTTGCAAACGCTCGAAATTGTATATTAGTTGGAATAATCTGAATATATCAGTTAATCGAATCTTTTAATTCGGCAAATTGAAAATGGTTTCAGTAAATTTCTATATTTACTGTCTGGTGAATTTCGGAAAGAAACTTACTTGTTGTAGCTTGTTTATTAGCTCATAAGATATCATCTATTATTTTTTATTCCAGTGATTTACATCGCATAAAAATTAAAAATGAAATATTTTAGGAATCTGTAAATCAATTTACATGAATACAACTTTTCAAATTTTGGTTTATTGATTGATGCTGTTTTATTTTATAGATTATTAATTTCTAACTATAATCTCTTCATATAAATACACATTAGATAGACACTTATATAAAATAAAGTAAAGCAACTCGGAGGATTGCAGATACGAGACATAAGTAATCTCGAACAATTGAATAATCCTTTACCTTGAATACAAAAGAGCGAATGTTGATACGAAAGAGTGAGGAACGAAATTCTTTGTTCTCGAGAGCAAATTCCTTTATATTTTTCGTAGACAAACATTTCGGATTTTCTCTAATCTCAAAAGCAGGATGTTGTATGGATTTCTTGAAATAAAAAATCGACATCTTGTTTCAAATATCTAATCTGTTTCTGAATACACATTCCTGTTACACTACATGTATAAAACAAGGTTCTGTTCCCTTTCAGTGTAAAAGCTAGAGGTTTGAAGACTGAGCGCGAAAGGTGTTAGAAGGAAAAAGTGCACAAGTATAAGTTGTTGGTTTTTTTTTTTTTTGTAGAAATTATATGTTTTTTGTAGGAAATAAAAACACTTTTCTCGCTGTAGTTAGTTATTCTCTGTTATATAAAGGCAAAAAATATTAAAATATAACACTTTAATCAAGATCATTTAAGGAAATATGATCGTTTATTAAAGTTTAAATGATGCTTATTATAGATTAATTTTCTGAAGTGTACAATTCCATCTGCAGCGTAATTATCTTAGTCTCACTAATAGTATCCATATTAGCTTAATTAAATATTTAGCTATATAAAATCTCACACAAGAAAATTAATTTTTGCATCATTGACATATAACTAAATTACTTCTCAAAATTGATTTTAAAATGAGCGTTAATTTTGAAAATGATTTTCACAAAATAACTATTTTCGATAGATTGAAATGCTTAGAAGATTGGGAAACAATTTTAAAATTCTTATTATTTTATGGGCAGCTGTCTGTTAATATCAATCATAATTAAAGTACGAAGTATTTTTCTTAAATTAAATTAAAAAGTATTTAATCATTTATAAACAAATCAATTATTCTTAGATAGTTTTGAAACAATGACAGGTTTGTTTACTGGATTGTAATGATTTTAATGGTATACTAACTTGTTATATTCTAATTAATTATATTATAATAATTTGGTAAAATACTTCAGCAAATTATTTAGTTACTTATTAAAAGAAGACCTGTTAATTCAAATGTTAACGTTTCTTCATACTGAATTTTTTCTTCCGTTTCTAGTCAAATTCTTTAGAGGGAATCATTAAATGTTCCTCTGATTAATAAATATCACTTAGTTAAATTGTTCACTAACATTATTTTCATGTCTATACTACTGTACCCAAAAAGGAAGACCAATTATTTTTTTTTTCCAAATTTATTTCATCACCTTCAAAGTAATCCCCTCCGGACTCAATCCACTTATGCCATTTTTCCCAATCCACAATACATGCTAAAAGTCATCGGCAGGGATGGCCTTCAAAGAGCCCGCCGATTCAAATTGAATCTCTTCAATCGACTCAAAACGGTGTCCCCAGAGTGGTCTTTTCAGTTTAGGGAATAGCCAGAAGTAGCACGGTGTGAATACGGTGGTTGTGTGATGATATTGGTTTCATTTTTGGCGAAAAAGCCACGAAGAATCAATGCAGTGTGAGCTGGCGCATTCAGTGTTTTCGGTACTAATCGAGATTTGGCGCGTTTGAGGCCCAAAATGGAATTGACCGATCCTTTTGAATTTCCAACATCATCAGCAAGGTCTCCAATTGTAAATCGACAGTTTGCAAGTACAAAATCTTTAATTTTTTGGACGTGAGCTTCTTCAGGTTAGGTTGATGGTCGACCAGAGGGCTCTTCGTCTTCAACGCGTTCTCTGCCTTCTTTGAATTGTTTATACCACTTGTAAACATTTCTGTCCGATATAGGAATGCTCCCCGAATGCCTTCTGCAACATTCTAGACGTTTCCACAAACAAAATTGAGTGCAAGTTCTTTACTCAATTAATTCAGACATTTCAAAATCGCCAAGTCAAAGTTAAGGACAGTGCCAGCAACCTAAAAAAAAAAAAAATTAATTTCATAAGCATCGGGAATGTTAATATGAAAATTGGTCTTACATTTTGGACACATAAAAGTTATTTCTGGGATGAATATTTAGTTTAGTTAAATATAGTAGCAGCAACTCATCACTTATTAAAAACTCTTTACGAATGTTTAATGATATGATTTTAATGAGGTGTAATGGAATAATTTTTTTTTTTAATTCGTAAAGAATGATTGTTTTATTTCTAGTAATTTGCATATAAAACATATAATGCATATACATATAATGGAATGAAATCTAAATATTAACCTAATGTAAACTGTTTTCTTAAGGGATCAAATTAAGAATGTTTATTTTACGTGAAGCCCTTATAAGTTAAGATGTTTATATTTAATATATGTACCGAGATAAGACTTTATAAGCAGTTTTAATATTTAAATTTAAAAAGAAGCAGAATTTAAATAGAATAAAATACAATTTTAATAGAATATTTTAACTTTAAAACGCATAATCTAGAATCCGTATTAATAATTTTTTACCCTCTATATTTATGGCGACTGAAAGCAAAATAAGAAAGAATATATTTTTTGTAATCTAGTTTCTTCTGTTAGACCATTCAAGTTTAATAAAAATAAACTTCACTATGAATGTATTTTATTCATGAAACGCGAATGTACGTAATCAATCTCATAGATTTCAAACGTTTATATAAATGCAAAACATTTTATCATTTGGATATAAATAGAAATTCTTGAATAATGTTTCTAAAATGTTATCGTTATCGTTTGCAGTGCATCATCATACATACAAAACATATTATCTTAAATTGGATTTTAAAGTACTAAAGAAAGTGATACACTTGGTCATTTATATTTAAGATAAGAATTTTGTCTCGGTTAGAACTTTGTTTGTAGACAGTAAATCTTTGAATTGTTTTTAACAAACACATTTACATAAATTATAGTATTATTAAGAACATAAGTTCCAAATGTCATATCAAAAAAAAAAAGTTAAGAAATTTAAAACATGAAAAGGTTGAAACAAAAAAATGCATATATTTGATGAAACAAAACTACTGATAAGAATTTTCCAATTCAAAAGATTCCAAGAAGATTTGAATAAGCTTTACGACGTTGCATTCCAAAGAATTATGAAAACTGAACCAAATTCTGAAACTTCATGCTTTTTTATTATTCTCAATGCTGTCCATTATGGCTTTATGTGAATGTAAGATTCAAAGATAAATATTTATTACATCAGTTTGCTTGAAACTGTCGTAAAATAACACTACAGCAAATTTCTTATGAACCCATACATAATTTTAAAGCTTTTACTTAACCAAATTACACTAATTTCATTTCAGATATTTGCATGAATTGTATTGTAATATTTTTAATAAAGCTGTTTCAATACTAATGAATTATCTATTGTCTTGAATCTATATTAGTGATTACAATAAATAGGAATGCATACCGTGTATTTAAAAATATTTTGCTAAATAGCTAAGAATGTTTGTGAGAAACAAAATGTATTTATTTTGGCAGGCAAACTAAGAGTTGATTTTCATAGCAAGATCAAGGACAAATCAAATGTAATGTAATAAATATTTAAAAAATCCTGTTATTATACTTTTATCACAAAAATGTGACTGCCAACAAACAATACAAATTTCACATCGTCGGAGCATTGATGTCCGTACATATTCAAATTATAGATTGTTTTCTGATCTGAAATCATCCATTCATATAACCTTTGAAGCAGATTACTTTATCTCCAATCAGAATGTGTATCTCCACAGTTCAAATTTGTCTAGCTATGCATACAGTTTAAATATCCATTGACGAATGAATTCTTACGCCCCTGTAAGTTTTTATTGACTAACCTAAAACAACACTTTTACAATATAAATGAGACATTATAGGATATACTACTGTGCCAAAAGAAGTAACACCAAATATTTTTTTTTTTTTTTAAAAAGCTCTTTATTTATTCTTCCAAATTTATTTTATCGCCTTCAAAGTAATTCTCTCCGAACACAATGCACTCATGCCAACTTTTTTCCAATACTAAAATGTCATCGGCAGGGATGCCCTTCAAAGCGCGCCCAATTCACGTTGAATCTCTTCAATCGATTTAAAACAGTGTCCCCAGAATGGTTTTTTTTTTGAGTTAAGGGAATAGCCAAAAGACGCACGGTGTGAATACGGTGGTTGTGTAACGATATGTATTTCATTTTTGGAGAAAAATCATGAAGAATCAATGCAGTGTGAGCTAGCGCATTCAGTGTTTTCGATATCAATCGAGATTTGACGCGTTTGAGGCCCAAAATGGAAGTGACAGATCCTTTTGAAATTCCAACATCATCAGCATAGTCTCTAATTGTAAATCGATGTTTTGCAATTACCAAACCTTTAATTTTTTGGATGTGAGCTTGGTCGGTTGAGGTGGATGGTCGAGCAGAGGGCTCTTCGTCTTCAACGCTTTCTCTGCCTTCTTTGAACTGTTTATACCACATCTAAACATTTCTTTCCGATATAGGAATGCTCGCCGAATGCCGTCTGCAATATTCCATACGTTTTCGCAAACAAAATTGAATGCAAGTTCTTTGCTAAATTAATTCAGACATTACAAAAATCGTCTGAATCAGTTTTAGCGTCTCACAAAGCTAAGCGTATCTCAAACACTAATGAATTTTTGACCTGAAATTTCACACAGATGTCAAAAGAACCAGCAAACTAAAAAAAGAAAGAAAAAAATTGAAAATCCATAATCCCTAGGAATTTTAAATTGAAAATTGGTTTTGTAGGCGTTTCTAAAGGTATGGTGTCTGAAGTCATGACAGCGTACACATAGTGCTGAAAGACATGCTCGACAAAGCAAAAATATTTTATGGAAAAAGAAGCTTAGTGAAAGAGACCGAAGGGTAATTAAGCAGATAGTAATTAATGTCTAGAAAGAAGCCAACTACAGCCAAATTACTTCTTCAGCTCAATCAGTATCTAGATTCTCCAGTGTACATTATAAGGAATCTATATAAACAGGGCATTTACAGCACAGAAGGCATTCCCAAGCCACTTGCCACATCAGTTAATACCAAATATCGTCTACAGTGGTGCTACAACCACAAAACCTTTTCAATTGACAAGCGGAAGACAGTTATATAGTTCGGCGAATCATCTTTCGCATTTTTCCCACAACAGGAGGGTGCATATTAGGAGAAGACATGTACAAACATATAATCGTGAGTGTCTCCTTCCACAGTCAAGCAACGTAGGGGATCTGTCATTATATAGGCCTGAAAGTAAGGATTACAGGGGAAATATATTAGTTGACCAGGTCCATTCTATGTTACAAACTTTGTTTTCTGCAGGAGATAGAATTTTTAGCATGGCAATTATTCATGCGGCGATGCCTGTTTAAGCAAGTTTTGATGAACATGAGGATGAAATATTAAAATAAAATATTCCATATGAAATATCTACCTTGAACCACACAGTCCCTCGACCTCAATATCATCGAAACATCTTGGTCTATTTTAGAGCTATTAATCCGAAGTCAATATCGTCCACTGGCATCTGTCCCGGAATTTTCACAATATCTCCATGAAGAATGGTTCATTGTTCCTCTAAACATTATTCAAACTTTGTATAATTCTATTCCCAGCTGAATCCAAGCTGTATTATGTGCTAAAGGGGGTTCTACGCGTTACTAGTAAAGAATTCCTTATAGGGTTTTTCCATTATTTTGTTAACGACTTGTGTGTATATATATATATATATATATATATATATGTGTGTGTGTGTGTGTGTGTGTGTGCGTAAATAAAGAATTTCATATGAAATATCTACCTTGAACCACACAGTCCCTTGCAAACTTTTATAATTAAAATACAATTTTCTAAAGTGGTTTAAAATAACTCTTGAAGAGTTGACAAATTTTTGAGGCATATCAACATAACAAAGATCTTTAAGATTTTTTGGATTGATTCTGCATACGAAATTAAACAATATTTTGCAGATTGAATATCGGGGTTGAAAGTCGAAACCTTTAAACAACTGTCACACTTATTATTATTCAATTCATTATCCTTTTCAAATCGGACATAACTTAAATCTTCTAAAATCTCCCAACTAGAATCATCTAAACAAGCTTTCATTTCATAGTTAATATAGCCAACGGCGTCTTCGTAAAATGACTGGCGTGTTGAAGTTAAGCTTCTTAAAACTGATTCATACATCTTGAAGTATTTTAGGACAGACATGCTATTGTTCAAAGGGTCTTTGGATAAAATTGCACTATAAAATTAAAATTAGTTTATCATTTGAAAAATTATAAATTAACACAGAGTGCATTTCATAAACATAGTGACTGGTTGAAGAGTGTATACAAATAAACAACATAAAATATTCCGTAACACAGACAAATAAGTAATTATATTAAAATACTTTTTCAGAATCCATAGTTTTTTGAGATGCTCATTCATTTATTTAATCATTGTTCTCCTATCAAAAGTTTTGTTACAAAATCCATTAGTTTTTAGTTTTTGTTACACTCAATTCCAATGCAGTTTAATTAAAAGTACATATGAAATAAAAGTAAAAATGTATCTATAATTCCATCGGTTTTTTTTCTCAAACTTTTCTGACTGATAAATGTTGTAGAAGGTTTGTTCTGCCTCACAGCAAGTCAAAGGTATTTTCGTAGCCTTTGTAGAAGGTAAAGTTATGGGTACATCTCTGTCTCTTGTGTGACGCTTCCAAAATTTCTTCATAAAGAGACCGCAATAATTTGTCATCATATTTACATCCCGATAACTTTAATTTCATTTTTCATTTGGAGATTTAAAGATTACTTCAATTCAAGTCAATCGTTCGGCATGTAAAAAAGTAACTGGTAAGTAGAAGGAGGAAGAGAATCCAACTTATTAAAACAGGTTTTTTTGGTTGCCCTGTGTTGACGTTTTCGCATTCAATGGTCTGCATGTCTATGAAGATGGAATGATTAAGATGCCTTTTTGTTTTTAATAATTTATTCAAGAAAACTAAAGGTACTGACTATTTTTAAAATTTAAGCATTATTGTTGAATCTTTTAATATTTTTTTTTTTTTTTTTTTTGTTTTTTTGTTTATTAGTAGGATAAACATGAAGGGATTTATCAATATGAAAAGTAATCATATTTCGAAGAATAAATATCACAAATAAGTATAATAAAAATAGGAAAATTAAATCATTTCGCAAAATATTAAATTTGGTAGTACTGTGCGTACTGGAAAAAGAAATGTTCATATTAATGTTGCTATTCTGTAGAGTTTTTTTAAATTAGACCATCACTTTCCTTTAATACAATTGAATTACTATAATTTTTATGTTAAATAAATTTTCTATAAAAAGAAATATTGTTGTTGGAATTTTTAAAAAACCGTATCTATATATAAAGCATTTTATATATGCCCTTTTTTATATGTTAGATTTATAAATATCACAGTGGTTTTTGTTTTTTTCTTAAAATTGTAATGTAATTTTAATATTGTCTTTTAATTTTTTTTTATTGTTGTTTAAGTGTTATTGAATTAAATGTATATTAAATGATTTGTCATATAATCTATATAACAAACTTTCAACAATATATCTTATGTTTATTATATATTTCTTTGAAAATATATTTGTAAAAATTGATATTCTTCTTTAAATTATGCAAAAGGGATATGTGGACAGCCTACCGAAAAAATGTCATACTCTTAATAACTTTCATAATAATCCTTAAACCTTCAAAAAATTGGTACAGTTAGGAATGGAACTAATTTATTATATAATGCAGTTGATTAACAAAACTAATTAACATTGCTAATTAATGAACTGTTAACTCAAAATTTCTCTATTAAGGAATCCCAAATTGGTAAAGCACAATTGCTAATCTACCTGGTGAAATTAGTATAAAATTATTTATAGAGTTTTTGATTTAAAGTTGTTGCCGTCCTATATTTCACAAGATTATGGATTTTAAACGAATCTGTCGGGTAATATATGCAGTATGTGATGTGTAGTTTTTATGGGTTATTGCTAACATAATGCACATGTACAAATTCAATTAAGTTTTAATAGGGCTAGTTTGGATGTAAAATCGAGGAGTTAGGATCCTATTATCAATTCAGTAATTCAAGTTATAATTGCTTTAAAGAAGTCGAAATACGTGTTTTAGGGGCTACAGATTGTTATTTATTTATTTTTTTCATTGACCGACCTCACTGAAGTTTTTTATTGAATGTCTTTTTTCTTGCTTTCCAACTTTGCTTGAGCTCATTAGTGTCGTTTATGCGAGATGAATACTCAGAGATTAACAGGCCCTTGTCCGACGAATGTTTCATTTTGTTCTAGAATTCATAGATGTGAAGGGATACATTACAGAGCAAAAAAATAAATGTAAAAATAAAACACATTCATATTCCGTTAGACGAAGAAAATTTATTTAAATAACGAATTTATATATATATGAGCGCAGGATGAATGTTATCCTTTTCTGTAAGAAATGACATCCGGGTGTTTTTCTATCAAATGCTCTATTTTTAAAGAATTTGAATTAATCGGCACAATGAAGGTAAATTCCCAAAAAACACCTCGACCATTCCTTTTACATCTTTAAAAATCACGTGGTTGACCGGTTACTTGATATCAATTTATATTTAAATACTTGATTAACCCGATTATCAAATAAACTAATAAATTTTTCGACTAATTAACTATATAAAATTTTGCAGATTACAATTTACTAATTAATTCAATTGTCTAAACATTGCGATGTAACCAGTTGAATTTATTCGCAGTTCAAAATCCTTCTCCAACGAAGTATTTTATGCAATGTAGATGCAAAGCACTGTGGATACACCAAATAAAATAATGGAAACTACTTAAAAATTAAAGTATAAAAAGAGGTATAAGCCTGCATGGAGAACAACAGTAGTGAAATGAAAACTTCATTCTATAATTCCGAAGCTTGGTTATAGAGAAAACAGCAAAAGTGTCAAAATGTCGTCCTACCTAGTGTTTCTGTGAGAAATCTCTTCTGGAAAGATACATAGTTCATATTAAACAAATATGACTTTAGGGCGTCCGGCCCATCTTTTCTGTGGGGCTGAACCTCTACTGAAAAATGCTGGCTGGTTCATATATATATATATATATATTAATCACTGTAACCGCCGTTTCGACATTTTCTCATTATTACACATACCAGCACATTTCTTCTTACTTTTTTTCTCGTCTTTCGTCTCTAAAGCTCAAAGGCTGAACTCGTGCTTTTTCTGACTCGTTTGAAGAAATTCAAATCCTACTCAGTGTGGTGACGATCTCGCTTTCTTGCTCTCTTCTCTTTCGATTTCCGAATTGATTCCCTCTGAACCCCTCTCTCCCGTGTCTTCTTCCATATCTCGGTTCATTTTTTATGCTATATTTCGTTTCTCATTGACTAGATTCTGCATCCAGGGGACCGTCTCAAGACGGCTTGTGGTTTGACAGAAAAATCTCTACATGAATCGCAAGTGTGTGCTCTCCTGACCCCCACGCTGATTCCGTGCAAACAATCCTTTGCTGTAAAAATCCACTTTAGACTTTATTAATCATTTATCTTGACTTTTACTACTTTTTAAAACGATGTCACCATTGTGACACCTTCTCGTCCACATTTGAGGAATTGGATAGAAAACTATAATTGGATACTACTTGTGACCATAAACCATAGCAGTATCCATAAAACCCCCTCAGGACGGAGCTTGAAATAGCTTTGAAAATAGCTTTTACATCCTTTGTAGTGCAGACTACACAAACAGATTTATTCGAAGAAATTTCAATACTTCTTAATGGACAAATAGAAACTATTGGCAATTTTATTACTTTTGTTATATGGGAGAAGTTACAAATTAAAACACATTAAAATTAATACAATTCTAGCTGAAAAAAATATTCTGTAACAATGTAAAAATTTAATTTAATTAATACTTTTAACTCTAGACAATATATCGACCCAATACATAAATATTCTGTCATCCATTTTTTTCTCTCTCGGTGTGTGTGCATGTGTTTCATACATATGAAATGGACAAGAATAAAGCACATTACATTAATACAAAAAGTAATATATAAACATCTACTCAGATACGATCATCCATTATTTTATTTTATTGTATATTTTATTTTATTACTTTTTTAAACACCTACTTTTTGTAGCAAGTATACGCTATTCAAGTAAGCATTCTACATTTTCAGAGATTCCAGTGAGCTTTTAAATATCAATATTAAAACATTTTTTTTAATAACATGGTTGATGTGATAGGATTTCCCCGAATCGTTATTTTTTTGAAGTCTATCTCTAATTATTATATTGACCTCAATTTCTTAGTGAAGATATGCGACCAATAGTTATCGACCTTTTAGAGTTCCATGCAATAGCCATGACAAGAGGACAACAATAATATTAAGGGCTTTTGTTAAAGTGATAGCTTTGTGTAAAGAGGGCCCTTTTACTTTGATCTATGACACTGATCCTATTTAATTTCCAATACTGCAGATTTCACTAATTTCCATCTGAACGGTCATAAAATTCCATCACATTGTCTGTCTCTCTTATATGTGAGGGATATATGGATAATTTATTCATAAAACTCTATAATCAAGAATTGTAATATAAATAACTAGAAAAGTGTAGTAGATTACATTACTATAAATTTAAAATATAAAAATGTGCACTAAATGCCCGTTATATAAATAAGGTCATGTACATATATTTTTATTTTGACATATGTTTATTACAGGATTTTTAGCCGTAATAACGAACATAATTTATTAAAACAAATGTTCTACATTTTTCAAAGCAATGTTTCCACTAGCAATGTTGAAGCAGGTCTTGAACAATAAGGTGGATCAATTGATAGCTCTTCGTAAATAGGACAGTGAGTGTTTCGACAAATATTGATTTATTTGAAATTATTATAGTGGCCTTCCGTGTATTTGATCAATAACTAAAGTACTCTTCGGACTTTCATGTAGTAATTGTGATAAGAGTGCAATCATGTTATCAAATTGCATAAATGGTCTGTTTATTTATGTGAAGTGACACTTTGCTTTGACCCTGTAACGATTAACTTCAGGGATTTTTACATTTTAATCATTTAAACAGAGGGAAATGGTCCGATTATGCAGGATATATGAATTTTAAGTGATTCTTTTTGTGTGGACAAATAATTTTATGATTAAAGGAGATATTTAATATAACAATTTTAAATTTAGAAATTAATTAAATTTCATTAAATTTATATAAATAATTTTATGTTAATTATCTTTAGGCATAATATAAATTAAAATAGTTTCAAACTTAACAAATACAATTTGTATTTATAAAATAAATTATCAATATCATTTTATGCATTACTGTAAAAAATTGAGTTTTTTACTTTTTTAAGTTAAATGTAGGAATGATTATATTCTTATATATAATTCAACTATAGATTGTTTAAGATGTATTTAATATTTATCAATGTATACAAAATTTTTCATTTAATAGATTTGCTTAGATTTTATAAGTTCTCAATTTAAAACTTTTCAAGTTTGTCAAGTTGTCAAGTTTTTATAGAAATTTTTCATAGTCATTTAATTGCTAAATTACAATTTAAATTAATTTGAATATAGTAAAGGTTATCACTGTATTTAATTAATTGTTCTGTTTAGAACCTATTTGAAAAAATAAAAGTAAATATCTTAAAGTATTAAAAAAGTGAAAAATAATTCGTATTTATTAATTGTTTTAATCATAAAGGAATAATGAGCATATTATATATGTAATTTTTAATGCAGTTAAAAGCATAACCAAATATTAATCTTTTATTTTAAATTCTTATTTCTATTTATCGGGGTTTTTATCATTCTTTAACAATTCATTTTGATAGAAAAAAATTAATCCTTTTGTTGAAATAAAACGCTATTGCTATATCTAGATATAAACTGTTTGAAAATTGGGTTATTCATAAAGAATTTCCAGTCAAAGGATTTTCCAAAGAAAGGAATTAAATTGTTTCATTTGAAATATAATTTTTAGTAAACAACTGTATTTTTTCATATTCTAAAATATTATTTCCAATAGCATCACTTACATGATTAAAAAGAGTAAAACTGTCTAGAGTTGTTTGTTTTGAGTAGAAACTCAATGCTTTGCATGTTTACAAAAAATAGAACTATCAATATAAAAAAAAAACTAGTGCTGTAGTTAGAAAACAATAACTAGTGCTGTTGTGCCCTGCAAAATATTATTCTAACTTTCAACATATCATCTTCAATTTCATCAGGTCAAAGGCAGGTGTTTTCTCTTTTCGCTAATTTTCCTTCTCACAACAATATTGTCTAACCTCTATGATATTTAAAACATTTAAGTCACACTCATCGGGCAGAATAACCTGGATTCATCTATCTGGTGGCTAGTCTAGCCACAGCTTCTAAAAAACCTAATCCGCCAATCAATCCAGTTTGAAAAAGTGGCAGCAATTTAAAGTATTGTTCATTCGGTGGATTTAATACGATACTTGATGAAGTCTGTCGTAACTGCAGGACAGACGTTGACAGATATTTATATGTGTACAAATAGATAAATAGTTGTTAAATAACCATATAGTGTTTCTATTCTCATGTCAATAAATAACAATATCATTGAAATACTAATATTATTTTTAAAAACTTTCATTTCATCTATAATATTTTTATAGATGAAAGGCTTTTTTATCTATCATCCAATTTTTTGTTACAATATTATTATCTGAAAAGCCAGATATTTATTTAATTTGATCCACAATTTTCTTTCTCTGTTCTTTGTTTTTAGGGATGCCCTTAGAATTGTACAGCTTGTGGCAGCAGTACCCTTGGCAATTGGGCAGTCTTACCTGCATCCTACGATCAGTGGTGTCTGAGGCCTCTGCCTATGCTTCAATACTGACCATCATGAAGTTCAGCTGCGATCAGTACTATGCTGTGTGCCATCCTCTGCACCATAAGACTCAATCTAAGATCAAAAGAGCTTTCCGGAACATCGCCATTATTTGGTTGATTTCCTTTATGGCAGCAGCACCTTATGGATATTTCACCAAAGTAAACTACATCACAGTAAGTATTCAAATCAATAGCTTGTTGAAATACAAAATCATCCTGTGCAAATTATATAAAGGCGTGTTAATGATAGAATAAAAATTTTTAGTGCAAATAAATCTGTTGTGAAAAATAATTTTAATTTATTATAAGCATACATATGAATTTAAAAACATTTCTTGGAGTATAGCCTAGAAATTTTTTTAATGTTTTACTACATTATAACATGTTCATACAGTGTTTGGCACTTAAACCGAAGTTATTCACCATAGACCAGAACATGCTAGACAGATAGTCAGGCATTGAGATAATCACTCGAGTTAGTATTGGGAGGGAAATAATCATTTGGGTGATTCTGCTGCATTGCACTTACATTTTGCCAAAAGAAATTTACACTCTCAATGGTGACATCTGGATAATTTATAAATAATTAATCTTTATAATAAATAATCTGGATCTGGATAAATGGTGACATCTGGATCTTCTTTCATTCTTCCTTCTCGAATCCGTTGATGAGACTTTTTCACCGTGATTTATCATATACATTTCGAATATATTCGCAAACAATTTAAGATAACTCGATTCGCTCATTGAATTACAAACTTATCTCCTTCAGCTCTGATGCATGTTGCATTGCCTACATGGCAATCTAGTCTTTGGATTATAATAATTGAGAATAATTTTTATCTATTAGATTATTCTATTAATTTCACATTTAAGAATATTACATATAAAATAAAATTTGAAAACATCGTTTGTGAAATAGATGAAACCAAACAACAGACCAAACAGTAACAGACCAAAAAAATATTTATCAAACCTTTACAACTCTTAACATGAATATTTGTTTTAAATGCGTAATAATACGTAATTTTTCATTTGTGAACTGTAGCGAATGATATTAAGAGTTTCATTTGGTTTCGGAAGCTCATGTACATTTCTGTTATTTTCTATTGACTTAGGCAGTCTTTATTTTTCAAATCAAATCTACCCCTTTTGAATCGTCTCCACAAACGCACACACATGCCTTTTGCTTTGAGACATTGTCATACGTTTGCTGTTGATTGAATAAGAAAAGAAGTATACGCTGCAAATACTCTTGATTTGGCTCGAAATTGGACATTTTTATCACGTGAAATAAATATGACGCTGACTCGAAATTATAAAAACATTCAAAGGCGTTTTGAAAGGTACAACAAAATGACATAAAATTAGAGACTGTTAACCAATTTTTGTTTTCTTACCAACTATTTAACAAAAATAATTATCCCGTACATGACAATAACTATGAATTCGACAGAAACAAAACTAGTTGTTATTTTTCAAAAATTAACTAAATAAAAATAAAGGCGAACTATTAAAAACGTTTAAGGCTTTTAATAGATTGGATCAATTACTTTCAAAATCTTGTGAATTTAAATGAATATTACTAAATCAAATATATAATAAATTAGAGTAAATAATAAAGCTATAAATATATTACAAAATTTTAATTAAATTATTTTTCTGATACTTTTATAAAATTAAATGTATTTTAATTTATATATAACAATGTAAGGAATATTTGAAACAAAACTGGATGCTGAATTGAATTGTTTGTTGTTATAAACAAACTGGTTTATGATGTGAATATTTTCTTAATGTTTAACCTATTATTAGGCGATTTCGAGTTTAAATTTGAAGTTTATATTCTTCTATATTTTCTATTCTATAACTCCACTATTTAGTAAGTTCTACTTTTTCTTCGTTCTTTCGTTTATATGCCATGAGAAGCGCACCGATAAGTGATGAAGGAGGATATTGCCTGAAAATCCATTTATCTCCCTCTGCTTTTCTACATTTCTAAATTCCCAGAGGTGAGATTCCATCGGATACTGACATCTCCATTCGCAGAAGGCTAAACCATTCAGAAGCTCCAATGGACAGAAAATTAAACTTTAAATTGGTTGATGCTAAAGAACTGAGATTTTAGTGTCCGGTGAAAATTCATTTTTACTAGGCAGTGGGGCTGCAATTGAGATATGATTACCCGTATTGTTACACTTACAATCGGGATTTCCGGCGTTTCTGAAAGCGGGGTGGCGGGGATTGTTGTTAGATTAAAAAAAAAAAAAAGATTACTCATTGTTTTCACGTTACTTATAATTAAAACAAACTCTTCTTCTTCACGATCTAATAAAACTAGCAATGAATCGTTTCCTTTATTTTTAAGAATTGCGCTACATTTTAATATTGCGCCAACGACAACGCCCCTTGTCACAAATCTAAAATTGTGTTGGAGTGGTTCTAGGAACATGATGCTGAATTCCAATTAATGTCCTGGCCGCCTAACTCACAGGATCTCAATCCGATAGAACACATTTGGGATGTCCTGGGACGGCAGCTCAGAGTTCAAAGACCACCAATTCGCAATATCTCGGATTTGGGTGACTGTTGCTTAAACATCTGGTACAATCTGTCTCCTGCCATCTAACAAGGACTTGTGGCATCCATGCCAAGGCGGGTTGAAGCTGTGTTGCGCGCCAAAGGTGGGCCAACTCTTAACAGGTGGTCATAATGTTTTGGCTCTTGAGTGTGTATATATATATATATATATATATATTTCTGTATGTATGTATTTTTTCTCAGTTGCACATCTCATATTGTACATTTGTGGTACTTACATTTCAACTAAAATAAAAGAAAGTTCCACAGCTCTCTTATTTATCATTTTTTAAAATTTTATTAATTTCAAGGAATAATGTTATTTGCAAAATGTTAAACAACTCAATATGGTTTTAAAATGTATGCCATGCAGACAAAAGAAAGAATTTTTTTTCTTTTTAATTGCTCTTAACTAAAGCCAATATCACATCAGTATTCTTTAAAAGCATGTAGCCTTTCAGATTGTTTCCCACGCTTGCTATTTAAAATACTTCATAGAAAAACGTGTTGGATTCACCCCAAGAAACTTTACTCAAGATAATGGATTTTTAAAGAGATCTTTAACCTGTCAGATAACACTTCGGTATTTGACAAGAAAAGCAACTGTCACCATTAAATTTCATCAGGACAAGCAATGAATGTTCATCGTAAGCTCTTCAATTCTGACGTAAGTTGTGTATGATCGGCAATTTATTCCTTGAAAGTATGTAAACTGATAGAACGTCTTTCTTGATTGATTTTCAATAATGGTCTTCTTTCACCTTTTTTTTTAACTTTTTACATCTTAAAGAGCGTTAACAATTACACTAACATGTTCATCAAAAGATTCGTAGGTCACATCATCATTAAAAATATGAACATATATCTATATTTTGTTATTTGAAAGCAATAGGTGAAGTCAAAATTAGTTTTATGTATCATTATTATTTTGAAAATATCTTT
This sequence comes from Caerostris extrusa, assembly GCA_021605095.1. Lineage (NCBI taxonomy): Eukaryota > Metazoa > Arthropoda > Arachnida > Araneae > Araneidae > Caerostris > Caerostris extrusa. The sequence goes on from BPLR01014617.1 coordinate 22,755, forward strand.
AAATCGTTTGTTAATTTTAGTTAACCTAAATAATTTGCATTTAAAATTGACTATTTAAAAATTACCAGATTCAACTTTCGTAGTGATCCAAGAAAGGCTATACTTAAAAAATTCTTGAAATTACCTGAAATCAATTTTTTGTTTTATTTCGTAAATTAAAAGCTTTTCAGATGCGATTTTTAAACATATATTTATTTGAAAAGTTGGCGTGATTTTAATGTTGCAATAAAGTTTTTAAAACATATTTTATAAGTTTGTTAAGCTAAAAAAATTTAAATAAATTTAATTTTTTTTAATTTTAAGAAATCATAATGTAAAAAATTCAGTTTTCCGGATCAATTAATTCGGATTAATCAATTAATCAATGCTAAATTCTTAGACTGCCTTAATTTTGTTTTCATCAACTTTTAATCAAAGTTCGTAGTGCACAAGTAGTAAAAATGTTTTAAATTATAAAAACATGTAATTAATGAAATAAGACAAGTATGTTTTATTAATGAATATATTTAATAAAAGATATTTAGTTCTCACTATAAAGAAAAAAAAATTAAAATTTGGTAATCGAAGCATTTTGCCTTTTTTTGGTAAGAATAAAAATTAAAGATATATTTACTTTAATAAAACTTTATAAGTAAATATTAAAAAAATCATATCAACGATTAAACGAAAGTTATAATATCAACATTTTTTTTTAAAAGAAATTATATTGTGTCATGTTTAAATTTTAATGCTTTATAAACATATTTTTATGTGATATAATTACAATACATTTGAAATTGGATTCGTTATTTTGTAATGATTAAGAAAAAAATATGATATAGGGATGAAAATTTCAAATGCAGTTATGTAAAATAATTTTGTGATTCAGAATATTTATTTTATTAAAACAAACAACTTGATTAACATCAATGAAATATTTGCATGCATTAAATTATAGCCATTCACTAATTATATTGGATTAATTAGGAAACTTTACAATGAGAACAGAAAGATTAATTCAACCTTCGTCAAACCGATAAATCTAATAATCTTTAGAAAGGATGGAGTTCATAAATATTTACCTATAAACTAATTATTACTCTGGAGAAAACAGTGCGTCTTCAATTGATCTGAGAACAGAAGTCAAAGTAAGTTACCTCAAAACGAGTAACAGAATTCTTTCTACGCAGAAAACGGGTGTTCATATACGTGAGTGATTTTGTCTTAAAGAGGAACTAAAAGCAAAAGATTAGCAAATGGCTATGATTTCTACAAATTTTCAGCTCGAGGGAAGCATTAAACTCAAAAGAGGTCGCTGCAACAAGGAAGAAACGCAGAAAACTTACAGAAAGAGAAGTAAAACAAAGAAAGATAATGGTAAGGTAACTGAAATGGCATTAAGTGGGATAGTGTTAATCTGATTGATATGGTGTTTAAATAAATTATTTCCACAATTTTTCGAATGTAAACCGATCTGTGTCTAAGAAGAGATTATGTAATATCTTGCAAAATATTTATCTAAAGTTCAAAAGCAGTATATAAGCCGAAATGAAGAGAAAATCCATGTAACACTCAATATTTACGGTATCCTTTTATTATTTCTGGTATAAGTTTTGGTACTTTTCCGTTACCTGGGCGCAAATTGCTCCAACGATGTATTTTTCATTTTGGATACTGCGTAACGAACCAGCAGTATAAATAATTCCAAAGATAAAACTTTTTCATAAAATGAATAACTCATTTTATATTTTTTTTTCGTAAAATCAAAAATAATAAAGAAATAAAAACATGCTGAATTTAGCAATATTTAGTGATCAATCACTTACGCCCGATTAGTAGAAAGTTAGTATCTTTTGCGAGAATAGATGATCCTTACATAAGCCGACCCCGTAATTTGGCACAAGAAAATTTCTAAACATTTTCAACTTATATACATATAATTTATTTAGTTGTAATTTTTTTATAATAGTGCAGTCTTCGAAATAGGTTTTTAATATTTTTTTCTATTTTTATTCATTTACACTCATGTCCATTAATTAAGGATAATTCAGAATCACTCAGAAATTGAACACCAAAATAAAAATTTCACTTGTAGAATTATCACACACATCTTGAAGAAGAATATGCAAATTACAGGAAACAACCAGATGGCACGGATAGTACGTCACAATGACGAGAGTGTAAGAGAGGGGTATATAAGGAATGGTGGCAAAGAAGTAAAATTGTTCAGAAGAGCTTTAAAATCCTTTCAGTGCAATAACCGCATAGTTATGGCACAAAGGAAGCATTTGGATGATTTTTTACGTGGTAGAGTTATCGGACTACTGGAATGTGGACGTACCCAGCTGGAAGTATCCGAGGAACTTCGAATCGCCCAGAGTGTCATCTCCAGGCTTTGGCAACGATTCCAAGATGATGGTAATGTGAGTAGATGTTACAGCACAGGTCGCCCCGAATTACAACGCCGAATGAGGACCAGTATTTAGTAGTTACTGTCAAAAGAAACAAACGGAGCACAGCGTCAGATCTGTCTCGTCAGCTCACTTCAGCTACCGGTACGACAATTTCAAGGCAGACTGTCTACAGACGCTTAGGGCACATTGGTCTATATGCTCGCAGGCCTGTCAGATGTGTTCCACTTACCGCAAATCACTGTCGCCTGCGATTAACCTGGAGTAGAGAGCATGCATTGTGGACACCGCAACAGTGGTCTTGTGTGATGTTTTCCGACGAGTCCAGGTTTAGTTTGCAGTCTGATTCACGCCGAACTTTCATATGGAGAGCGCCAGGTACCCGTTACCACCAAGACAACACCATTGAACGACACCGTTACGGTGGTGCAGGATGGCTCGTTCGGGGGAGGAATTATTCTTGGTTCCAGAACTGACCTGCATGTTCAGAGTGTAGCGATGACAGGCCACATCTATCGGGATGTCATTCTGGAACAACATGTACGTTTGTTTCGGGGCACCATGGGTGCTGAATTTCTGTTTATGGATGACAACGCCCGTCGTCACCGTGCAAACATTGTAGACGAATGCCTTCAATTGGAGGATATCACCCGTATGGATTGGCCATCATACTCACCGGACTTGAATCCAATAGAGCATGTGTGGGATATGCTTGGCAGACGAATTGCAGCTCGTCAACTCCTCCCACCTGTCAACTGGAACTTCGGAGGGCATTGCTTGATGAGTGGTGTAATATTCCCCAAGATCAGATTGATAATTTGATACTCAGCATGCCTAGGCGTTGTAAGGCCTGTATTGCATCGTCCGGGAGACATACTCCATATTAACCATCATACTAACCGTGCTATACTGTTTTTTGTAAATAGGTTCTTTTTGAAATTTGCTCCAGGGAGTAAAAATCGCAATTTTTATTAATTTTGTCAAACATATAGCATCTTTTTTTGCTCTTTACCTTTTGTTTAATAAATAGACTTTACAAATAAGTCAAATTTATTTTGCTTCTGTCTCTTTCTTTGCCTGAACTTCATTATCCTTAATTTATGGACATGAGTGTAGTTAGTTAACACGGCGTAAAATAAATATAACAAAAGTTAAAAATTCAAAATTAATACCTATTAAAATACCAGAAATATTTTATTTTTCAATATTTATCCGTTTGTTTAACAAGCAAAGCAAATAAATAATTTACAATTGCACTAATTTAAAAATTATTTTAACACTTGATTTGTTTAGTAGTTATAGTAACAAAACACATAATTAATTAATAAATAAATATAATATTCATTTTTTTTGTATTCATGATAAAACTATTCATTTGCATATGTGCTTTGCTTCAAATAGGCTCGCGCATTTTAATTCATTTACTTATAGAAAATTACGACTATTTTGTTTAGTGCAAATTCAAAATGAAACTTATCGTTGACAATAAGTTACCAAACAGATAAAAGAAATAATTATGTAGTTAGATTCCAGCAAGACTCTTAGACTCTTTAGTTAAACTCTTTTAGACTCAATAAAAAAAAAAAAGGTTAAATAAACCTTTTTTATAACATTTAAATATTTATTTTTCAATTAACAAAAACCGGGACATGTTCCCAATCACGAATGATTCTGGAGTTTGAATGTAAGTTACAACTGCTCACCCAGCAGCATCTCGGAAATTCTCTATTGATTTCTCTTATATTCCAATTTATCTTGAATATTAACTAATAATCCAGATCAGAGCCATCTGCAACCTGAAATATTCAGCAAACGGAACGATTCCCTGTAAACATTCGATGTTCTCTGTAAAATATTATACAGGCCAAAAAAAAGAGGATCACAAACAATAGATCTTTTTGAAATCAGATATCTCTTGTACGGCCTTTTGGCAAGAGTAACCCTTGAAATTCTGAATCCTTGCCGTCACCTGAAATGTCACGAGAGAACAAATAATTTATTGATTTCTTGTTATGCCTCCCTGTAACGGACAAATGTCGATCTCTTGGATGACCTTGACCAAGCCTTTTTCTAAGAATTCAGTTTTTCGAAAATGTTTCTATAATTTTTACTTGTCTGTCATTCATATCCCTGTCATTAGCAATTTGCATTATCTTACTTCTAATCTCCCGTAATACTCCATCTCATTTGACGACTAAACGATTCGTTATGAACGACTTAATTTGATTTGTCATAAACTACTTTCAAAATTAAGCCGTTTTAATTGTTTACTTTTGCGAGGTTGAGCGTAAGAAAACCGAAATTACCACTTGCTGTTCTAAAGCATATTCCTTCATATGCATCATCAACATGCTTATGTATTTGATACTAGAGATTTGCATCTTTGTGAGAAGAATTCGCCTTAAATTTCTTTCAGCAATTTTAAAAAAAATCAATTTAACCGCTTCGATTCAATATTTATAATTTATTAACACATTAATATTTCTGTGAACTTTCAAACTTGCAATATTTGATAAAAATTATAGTATATAAAAGAGAAAAATAAATAACTGCCTATTCGTTGCTATATATTCATTATAAAAATATATAAAGAAAATTCCTCACTTATTTCATTACATTTTGTCTCATCATGCTTTGGTGTAGCTAACTTATCGGGCTAAACAAACAGATCTAACTTGAAGTGAAGTAGTGGGGTCATTGAAACGGTATTGAAAGACTCTCGATTGTCCAATTTATTACAGAATTTAATTTATATTACAGAATTTGACTTATCTTATAAGGATTGAATTATTATCAGGGCAATCTTACTTAACAAGCATAAACTTACTTTTTATGTGGAGAGTGTACTTTTAAGGCAAGACAAAGCAGCAATGTATGAGCCCAACAGCATAAAACAATGACATGAATTCAATCTGTTAATAGAGAGTTTTTGCATGACGAAAGCCACCCGCTTTCTCTTCTCCGCTATCAGGCGCATGACGCCGCTTCGCATGCGCTCATCAGAACTCGGCAATTGGTCGGGAAGCTTAAAATGAATCTTTGCATAGCGTCACTTAAGATAATTTCAAAACAGCTGCAATACTAGATTTCGGATGTGAGGAACTGGATGATGATATAGAAATCCACATATCCAATTCTCGATAGAAAGGATTTTTAAGATGTAATAAATATAGATTTTAATTATTTGTCAAAGGAAATTTTGCTTTCTAGATTACATGTTTGTAAAAAAAAAAATGCAAATTATGCCTTATATATGCTTGTACTCCACTTGCTAATTGCTATTCAACTTTATATGACAATCAGACAGCTCCATATTTTTCAATAAATCCTCAAATATTCATAGAACATTAGGAATTGTATTATTTTTTTTTAAAGTCTTTCTACCTGCACAATTGTAATAAATGCTTAATTTAAATTGTTTCGCAATTATGTTCTTAAAGTTATATAGATTGCATGTATATATCATTTCTACTATTGTTTTTATTTTTGAAGGATTTTTCCCTTCTTAGAATTTTCAATAGTATTCATTTAAGAAAGAATATATTATTTATTCTTTTAAGAATAAGAAATGAAGTATAAAATCATGCAAAGAATAAAAAAAGAACATTTCTACTTGCAGCTGCTTTTTTATGACTAGCATTGTTGTTTTTGTCTCAATTTAAATATACATTGTGCTTGTTAATAAGCAAGAATAATGTATATGATAAATTCATTAGTAAAACAACAAAATAAATTCGATTAACATTAAATATTATTTTTATTTTACAGGAGAGATCTTGTTAAGACTAATTTCTATTTATAAATAAACAAGATCTCTATTGTAAAACAAAAAAAAAAAATATTTAATGTTAGTCGAATTTATTTTGTTGTTTTACCAATTGGAATCAGGAATTATTATGAAAATTGTAATTGTCTTCTATCATTTTCATTTCAAAATAGAAAGCTTTATGCATCAATACGATTCTTTATTTGTACTGAAAAATTTAAAATAAATTAGTTTCTGTAAAATCTTTATTTTTAACTAACTCTGCTTTTTATTGATAAATGAAGATTATTTACTGATAACGTTTAAGAAATATCGTTTCAATTAAGTGTCACTGTAAAATAAACTATGCTAATGGAAATTAAACTCATGTTTGTGAAAATTGCAACACCATGAAGGAAATTTTCTGGAAATGCAATTTAGCGAATGATATGCAAATGATTAGAATTTCTAATCCGCAGCGCAGGCGTATGCTGAGCAGCGCCCTCTAAACGGCGGACGGATCCGAATAAATAGACGGATGTAGCGAGGCGTGTTTGGTTATCGGTGGTTATCTGCTAGTGGTAAACGTTAGCTCAATCGTTACTTATGCCTCTTCGACGAAAGAGAGCGAGATTTGAACAACTTACAGAGTTGAACGGGGAGAATCATCGGCCTTCGTGAAGCTGGATTGTCTTATCGTGCAGTAGCCGCTCGTGTGCAGCGTAACAGCAGCACAGTGATGCGTCTTTGGAAGCAGCGGACGGACGAGTGTCGGACAACTCGGAAATCCGGGAGTAGACCCCGAAATGTGACGTCAGCTTTCCATGACAGACACCTGGTCCGCATGGCGCTGACGGACCGTACAGCTTCCTCTAGACAATTGGCAGCATAGTGGTCAATAGCTGCAGGTGTTTCATTGTGTGCTTCATCAATTCGTAGACGTCTGCTGCAGCGTGGACTGCGCGCAAGGACTCCCTTTATACGGGATCCCTCTCACGCTAAATCATCACCGTCTGCGCCTACAATGGGCCGCTCAGCATAGTGACTGGCGTGCTGATTGACAGCATGCCGTGTTTTCTGACGAATCAAGCTTTAATTTGTGGTACCATGATGGCCAAATTCGTGTCATACGCTATGCCGGTGAACGCCACCTTCAGGAGTGCATTATCGAACGCCACAGTGGACGAACACCCGGAGTTATGGTCTGGGGGGCCATAGCATATCATGGACGATCTCAATTGCTAAGAATTGTGGGCAATCTGAACAGCAACCGGTACATCAGTGAAGTTCTACAGCTCCAAGCTGTTCCCTTCCTTTAAAGCTTGAAAGGCGCTGTATTTCAACAGGACAATGCCCGCCCTCATATCGCTAGGACTGTTCAATCCTTCCTTTTTGCAACGCGGCAGGTACAGCTTCGTCCTTGGCCTGCGTATTCCCGGATATGTCGCCGATTGAACATGTGTGGGATTTCGTTGGTCGGCGTCTCGCTCGTGATCCTTGTCCTGTTGCTTCTGCAGACGAACTTTGGGTGCACATACAAACAATATGGAATGCTTTTCCTCGGAAGACATTCAAAATTTGTTTGACACCATGCCACGTCGTGTAGTAGCGTGGTGGTATTTTTGTGTAGCGCTTGGTTGCTACACAAAATACTGATTCCGATCTCTTGTTATTGTTTGTTTGCTTTGAACATTTAATCATTTATTTGTACCACTACCACTCAACTGTGTATTAAATTGCATTCAATTATGACGATTCCTTCATGGTGTTGCAATTTTCACAAACATGAGTTTAAATTCTTAGAAAATTTCATGGACATGACCCTATGTTGAGTAATGCGATAAGTCGGATAATTTAAAAATCGGCTATAAGAATCATCTTTAATTTTAAAGGACAATTTGCTTTGTATTAGATTTTGCTGCTTACTTAATGAACTTCTTTTTAACAACAAATGGCTAAGCACTTACTTAACGAGGACGAAGTATCATTAGGTGTCATTTGAATATTAAAATCGTAACCACATGAAGAGGCAAGTTTAAGTATATGAATATATATATATATGTACAATTAGAGCTGAAGAATGATAAGACCAAGAAGTTCCATGCGACCTGCCCCCGAAGGCTCTCGCAAAGCTAATAAGAAAAACAATAGTTAAACTGTAACGCTCTGTCTTAGCTATGCGGCACGCACGTATTTCCCAGTGCTTTTACTTTCACCTAGTGTGACAACGTCAGTCATGACGGTGACTTGCGCCAAATCTGCATAATTTGTTCTCTTCTCGTCTCAAGGGACTGTCAGTCAGCTGGGATCAGAGCCTTGATTTAGTCATCTCCAAAAGGTGTGCTTTTTTTTTCTTCTTAGTTTGTCTAGCTCCAGCGAGTTTCGTGCTGCACGTACCATTCTTCTGGTTTTTCGCTACGGAGATCGCATGCCAATAAAACATTTAGTTGCTGCCACTTGCAATTTCCGAAATTTTCGTCACTACAACCGTAACTATTAGAGTCTAACTATCGTTTTTCATATGACTCTTGAGCGCATAGCTCAAAATTTCTTAAACCGAATTTTTTTTCAGTTTCTGTAGCAGCTCATATACCGAGATGTTTTTTTTATAATCACCCTACATATGAATATATATATATATATATATATATATATATATATGTATAAATGTAACATTGTATTTTATGCGAGGAGGATATTAGTATTGGTATATTTAATGCCATATATTCACAGCTGAGCATTTTTAACAGTCTCTTTCTTCAAGCTCAGTGTCTAACATTGATTGAATTTTAATAATCCATCATTTAAGCATATAATATGATTATAATTTAATATATAAAATGGAAAGTATATGATATTTTGCCCGGTTTTCTGTGTGTTAGTAAATACCTTTATTTATAGTATCCTTTATATAAGTTGCATTATAAATTTCTTAAATGAATTTCTAATGCACACTATTCCAGAAATTTCTTGCTTATGCTAACACTTTTTAATGCTAGATTATTTGCCCCGGATAATCCTTTGTCACAGTACGTCAAATGATCTTATTACATAATAGTCGCAAGCGACAAAGCCTATCCATGTGTTCGATCACATTTTTTTTACATGTGGAAGCAAAAACTAACTTCGAAGTACATGACACCAAGAATATGTTAAATACCTTTTTTTTGCCGCCTTCCAAATTTTCAAAAATAAATTTCTTCAAAATTATAAAGAATATATTTTCTCTTTATCAGTCATTAAATCTCGGGTTTTTTTTCTGCTCAAATTATATTTCGATGAAGTGTTTTTACATTTAGTGAAAAATTAAAGATTTTGAAAAGTTAAAATAAAGTATTTTGTTCTTTATTGCAATTATCTTTGAAAACTTTTTAGTTGGAGGATGGTGAAGAATTGATGGAATCCGCTTGGTGTGGCTTTCCATTCAATGATCCCAACAAACATTGGGAGACCCTGATGCTGTGTTCCACAATTCTGTTCTTCGTGGTGCCCATGGTTCTCATGACAGTGTTATACTCCAGAATCTCTATCACCTTATACAGAGCACGTAACCAGTTCGGAATAGAAACAGCAGGGGAAGAGAGGAATGATGCACACAGAGCAAGGATACGATCCAGAATGGCTGCCATCAAAATGCTATGTTAGTATTGATTTCAGTGTTTTAAGTATGTCTCTGTATTTAGTTTAAAAAGTAAACTTGGTTAACTTTCTAAGTGGCTTCTGGTTGTATGGTAAGAATGAAAAGGAAAATTGTTCTCCATTAGCATTTTTTATCAAATATAACTGTACCATAATTATGTCAGGGGTCTTGATGACCGAACGATTATCTCTCTAGCGCTCGGGGCCACAGAGTCCGAGTCCCGATAGAGCCATGAATGTTTGTAGTGGTCCGGAATCCATTTTAAACCATAGGTCTAATATGACTGTTGGGCGTAGGGTGATAACCCTACCCTGTAAAAAGAAAACGTCTCCTACAGGAAACTCTTCTGTCCCAAAATCTGCCAGTAGGCAGATGGCCTTAGTTCACCATGGGGATGTTGCTCCATTGAAAAAGAAAATATGTTAGACATGAAAAAAAGTCTTGAAACACTCAAGCAGTCAGCCTTATCGGCGATATATTATAATAATATCCAGTTGCCTGTTATATTAAGCAAATAATAAAGAATGGGAGGATTTCGAAATACCGAAAAAAATTAATAATAATACTACCTGACTTTGAACCTATTATAATTGATATTGATTATTAATTTCCAAAGTTTATTTTTTTTATTTGTTAGACTTTATTGTCTGTCATTACATGTGATTAGCAAGGGCGTTTCCCCATAAGAAACCTTTGCAATAGTAAATGATATTCCTAGAAGCTATAGTGGTAACTTTAAAATAAAATGAAGATCGCAATAGAAATTTAATGTAAATTATATTTATTGGAAGAATTCTCTTAATGATGTTATTGAGATTGGATAATACTGAAGTACCTGTAATTGAAAACAAATATTTTTCAGTCATTTATTTATCAACACTTGCATGGAAAAAACATATGCAATGGAATATCTGTAATTTCATTAAGCTGTTTGAACTGCGGGGTATTTATTATTTTTCAGCTGCATGGATTTGATGATGTCATGCATGGAAAAAAAAAACTGAAACCCAATTAAAATGTAATTTGTTTCTTGATTAAGACTAGATTTGGGAAAGATCTTTCTAAATGAAATATTTTTAAAATGAAAAAAAATATATTATTTACTTCAATAAAATGTTGAATTTGTAATCGAAGCAATTTTGTAATTTGCATTCAGTAATCTTCAAATCATTTCAAAAACTTATATTTTTAAAAGTTTTTTAAATATATTTATAATTGTAATTAAAACCTATATCAAATAAACAAATAAAAGGGCTTTTATTGCTTGTTTAAGTAAGCATATTTGATAAAGAAGTCTCTCATAATAGTCTTATAAATGATTAATTTTTGTTAATGCTTTTTATACCTGTGTATCGCAATAAATAACTTTAAAAATAGCGCTCTTTCCATAAATAATCTGATTCAAATTGTGCACTTCCCTCATATTTGTCACATAAAATTTTTTAACTTGTAATCAACTCAAAAGAAAATATCAAAATATAGTTCATTTGATGTTATTATAAAACATCGACTTTTTCTGTATTTACAAATATAGCGATATTGATAGCGAGAAGAAATGAAACGTATCAATTTGGAATTTTATTTTAGTAAATAATATATAAATACACCTTTATACTAAACTGTAAGTCAGTAAGTCATTTACAGACGTGTTTTATTCCAATAAATTTTGCCCTACTTTTCTAGGCCTCTTTTAACTGAGAAATCGTTTTGATGATGGCTGTTTTCATATTAATAAACATATGAAATCTTTAAACAAAAACTAATTAAATTTCATTTCATTTAATTAGGTCCATTAAATTAAATGAACTTTACTACTGTGTCCAAAAAGAAAGACGGATTTTCAATTTAAAATTCCCGGGACTCATAGAATTTTAATTTTTTTTCTTTTTTAGGTTGCTGGCATTGTCCTTGACATATGTGTGAAATTTGATGTCACAATATTTAATGTTTGAGTTATGTTTGGCTTTGTGACACGCTAAAATTGATTCCGGCGTTTTTTGAAATGTCTGAATTAATTGAGCAAAGAACTTACATTACATTTTGTTTGCGGAATAGAATGTTGCAGAAGGCATTCGGCGAGCATTCCTATATCGGAAAGAAATGTTTACAAGTTGTATAAACAGTTCAAAGGCAGAGAACGTGTTGAAGAAGAAGAGAGCTCTAGTCAACCATCAACCTCAACCGTTGAAGCTTACGTCTAAAAAATTAACGATTTGGTGCTTGTAAACAGACGATTTGCAATTACAGTCCTTACTGATGGGGATTTTGGGCCTCAAACGCGACCAATCTTGTTTGGTACCGAACACACTGAATGTGCCAGCTCACACTCTATTGTTTCTTCGTGACATTTTCGCCAAAAATGAAACCCATATCGTTCCACAACCACAGTATTCATACCGTGCGACTTCTGGCTATTCCCTTAACTCAAAAGACCATTCTGGGGACACCGTTTTAAATCGATTGAAGATATTCAACATGAATCGCTGCTCGCTTTGAAGGCCATCCCTGCCGATGACTCTTTAGCTGCATTGAGGTTTGGAAAAAATTGGCATAAGTGCATTGTGTCTGGAGGGGATTACTGTGACAGCGATGAAAATTTGGAAGCATAAATAAAGAGTTTATGAAAAAAAATATATAATTGGTCTAACTTTTTGGACACAGTAGTGTTTACGTAAAAATATAAGATGCAAATAATATATTTTTAAGCAATTTTATAAAACCTAAAGATATAGTTTGCTTAAACATGGTGTATATCTTATAAATACATTTTCTTAACAGTATATAACTTGCAATCTAGAGAAATAGATTATTACATTTGATTTATCAGCATAATTAACTTAAAAATATTTTATATTTTTATATGCAAAAAGTTTTAGTTAGTTTGATTAGCATTATATATTATCAAATAATTTTAAATTAGATTTTCATTTTCCAAATCCATTACTTAGAATATATTCAACAATAACACTAACTGGAAAAGCGGACAAGATAATTTTATAATATTTACTACTGAATCATATGTAAGATAGTTTATTAAGTTTGTATTTATGCTAGAAAATATTATCCAGTACTGTCGGTTTCAATACAAGGCTGCTGTTTAGTTTGGAAATTTTAATTAACAAAAAAATACGCGAGCTAATAAATTCAAAGAATATGTTCCAGAAATAATAACATTAAATAACGATAGATACTAAAATAAATTCATTTACTAAATTGCATTTTAGCTTGAAGATATTTTAATATGCACGGTAATCCTAGTGTTAATTCAACTGAAAAATAAAAACTCCGGAATGAAATAAATTAAAGCAGAGAAAGATCTAGAAGAAAAGCTTTCTTTATCCTGAGATAAAGACATTTCTTTAAACGATACAAATAATGAGTAAAGCCAGTAATAGAGTCATTTGGTTATCTATTTAAATTGTTTTATAATAATAATTATTACATTTATTTTAATATAAATTACATATATTCTTACACAAGTACTTATATATGCTCACGAGTATATACTTGCAAGTTTTCTTATTTTAAAAGGATATCGTTTCTTGTATTAATTTCTCAATAATTACAGTCATATTATGGATATAAATCAAATATAAAACGAAAGAATATAAATTTAATGTATTATATTACGACAAAATAAAAAAGAATGACAAATAAAAAATTATAAAAATAATTGAATAAATTTCAAACTTATTTCAATAATGGCATTATTGAAAATATTCCAAAACGATATTAAAAATTTGAAAATTAAAAATTATTTCGTAATTTATGACTTGTTGATTTACATTTAAAACCTTGTCCATACTTGCCTGTGTCGGAAGATCAACTTTTTCCAAAGTTATTGAAGCGCTGCATCCTACGTTTCGTCAGTTTGTTCTTTTCTCTCAATCCCAATTTTCCATCGGTTTTCTACAAGTCAAGTCTCACTCCTGGTGATATGACTCAGACACGTCGATATTCCTTTTTTTTAATAGGTGACTTTAAATCACTTTCTGGATTCACCGAAATTCTAAGACCGTTTGAATTTGACCAATAAAAATTTTATTAGATTTTCTTTAAATGCATTTGATTAAAATAAAAGTCAGAAAACTAATTGCCAGTATGTTAGATTATACAAAAATAGACTACTTAAAGGGACAAAAAAAAAAAAATTTAGTGGTAGCTAATATCAAAAGTGATACCAAAGATTTCCCCTTACCCTATCGTTAAGAGAAAAAAAAATTACAAGAAATACAGATACTCTCACAATTCTTTTACTATAACTATGCGGTATGATCCAAAAGCCTATATAAAAACTGAATTTATCAATAACTTTTTAACACAGGAAAGCACAATACAGATGAAAAATTCCTTTCACGCAAACGGAAATTCAATATATTCTAATCGTAGCATTAGATTTAATTCTATTCATTTGAGTATAAAAAGGATCCACTTTTCTCTGTTGATGGAAATAAATTCCATCACTGAACTAAACATCATTTCTCAAACTTCGGCTCCACTGAGATGCGCATCGAGTTTGGAAAAAAATTCACAAAGTGAAATAAGCCAATTAAAATAACGATTCGAAATTTAGCAAATAATTTCGGAGAAACTGGCACTATAATGAACAAACACTGAAATTGCAGGCATAGTGTGGAAGAAAGGGTTCCGGAGAATGTCAAGGAACGCTTGCTCGATTCTTCCAAAAAATCATTCATAAGATTATCAGAAAAAGAGAAAGTTTAGTATGGAATATTTCAACGCATTATGAAGAAACTGAAATTGTTGAGCTAAAGAATTAAAAGTTAATAATATTACAAGTTTAAAATATCGTAATAAGTGCCAAATTATGTCAAGTGAAGGATTCATACTTTTAGGTTTACAGTGGTAAAACAATGGTTTAGGTCTACATTAGTAAAACAGGTGTTGAACTAAACGTAAAAAAATTTGGTGAAACGCTCTTTAATCTGCAAATGAATTTGCCCAATATTTTTTCATATTATCTGCATATGATTCTGATTTTTAAAAAGAAATACTCATCCATTTTCTTTTTATTGAAAGGAAAATGCAAGGAGACAGAAAAGAAATATCACAAAAGTGATCGTAGCTTCTAATAAATTCATAAATAAAAGAATGATTAATCTTTTTTTTTTATTTTGCATTAAAGGGCCTGATGGTCGAGGACCTGATGTAGCCCTGTGGGGCTCGGTGTCACAGGTATCGGGTTCGAGTTTCGGTGGTGCCATAGATGTTTGTAGTGGTCTGGAATCCATTTTAAACTGTAATAAGGGGTAGGGCTAACAACTCTACTCTGTAAAAAGACAACATCTCCTGTCTCAAAATCTGCCAGTAGGCAGACGACCTTTGTCCACTATGGGGCTGTTGCGTCACTGATGTTGATGATGATGAATTACATTTAAAAAAACGTTTATTTTGTATATTTGCTTACTTACTTAGTTCTAATCTATTAAAAAATGGCTTGTAGTAGTAAAAATGTCCAGTAGTCATAAACATCCCAAAATTAAATTTTTTCACAACATTAGTGATAATTCAATTCGGAATATTGCTAAATTAGTAAATTTTATCCCATTCTATGAATAATATGCTAAGTATCTATGAGTAATATGTTAAAGGCTTTAAAATGACGTATCGAAAACAAGATAAGAAAATGTTCTCCATAAAAGTTACTCGTTTATATTAGAGATTTATTATCAAAAAAATTTAAAAAAAATTCTCTTTTAAGTGTTTAAATGTTTCATATTTTAATTTCATTTGAAACTGTTCAAAAAGGTCTCAGATCAGCTGGATTAATTGGATGCTCTGCCCAAAAGTGTAGAATAGAAAGCTTAGTTTCCTTTTCTCAAAATCAATAATAAATACACTGGTGCGCAAAATTTAAGCAACAGGTGATTTTTTTTTTGCCATAACTCCACGAGAAATCATCTGAGAGACATGACATTCAGAAATGAGGGAGAGTATTATGTACGTAAAGGATGACGAAAGCATCGGCGCTGAAAAAGGAATACAATGCATACGGTATGGAATCAAACAAAAACAAGCTTTATTGAACACCTAGTATCGTGATTTACGATTGTCTGTCCAAGAGGAAGAACAACAAGCAGATGTTCCTTAATATGGGATATGCCCTCCCTCACTGCAATGGTTGCTTCGCACCGTCTCCGCATACTCAGAACCAGCAGGTGCAACATTTCTTGCGGTAGGAGTGCCCATTCCTCAATTAGCATTTTTTTGAGTTGTTGGCTGTTCTCCGGATGATGTAAGCGTGCTGCAATGCGTCTCCCCCAAAGCATCCCACACATGTTCGATGGGATTTAAATCTGGGGAGTCCGCTGGCCAATCCATTCGAGTGATACTTCACTTTCCAGTAGCTCCTCAACAGCAAGAGTCCGATGTGGCCGTGCATTGTCATCCATAAAAATGAAGTCAGGGCCAATGGCACCTCGGAATGGGGAAGGAGTACCTCCTCACAATTGCGATCCTCGGTTACAGACCCTTTGTCAAAAACGTGGAGCTCAGTTCGCCCGTTCAGCAAAATGCCTCCCCAGACAAAAACTCCAGAACCACCATAACGGTGTCTTTCCTTGAAGTCACTGGGATAAAACCGGGTCCCGATCTCTCTCCAAATCAAAACGCGTCGAAAATCACTTCTGGTACAGAACCGACTCTCATCCGTAAAGACCTCATGACTCCATTGATCAGTTGTCCAGTTTTTGTGCTCTCTGCACCACTGTCAACGGTGGCCCCGGTGGCTAACTTTCAACGGGTGGCAGTGTTCAGGACGGTGGGAGAATAGGCCCACTTTGTGAAGGCACCTGGTCCCTAGTAAACTGCGACACTTCTCGCCCCGTTGCTGTACAGAGTTGCTGAGCAAGGGCTCTTGCTGACTGCTGTCGGCCTCTTTTCGCCTGCAGGACTATATATCGGACATCCCCTGCAGTTGTCCTCCTCGGGCGGCCACCACGAACCTTTCTAACTGCTGTATCTGTGGTTTGGAACGCTTTGCAAGCGCGCGAAACGTCACTTTTGTTGATTCTGAACTCTGCAGCTACACTGGTGACAGTACGCCCCTCCTCCAGCTTTCCGATCATTCTTCCACGTGTGAAGTCGTCAAGGTGATTTTTTCCAGCCCTATTTCACGAACTGACTCACTGGCACTTGTAGCGAATATGTTGAATTGCGTCTCCGTCCTTCCTTTTATTCTACTGTTGAGCTGCGCGCGCCGACATCACGCGTTTTGCGTACGCTCACGTCGCATCCGACGTTTCGTTCCTGATATTTTCATACGCATGACGTTTCTACTGACTTACGTGTTCATTACAGACCATCTTTTCTGCAATTTCATGGCTATCTGCTAAATTTTTACACTCTTGCTTAAGTTTTGCACACCAATGTAGCCCAAAATAAGGGTATCGGAGACACCATTTATTTTTATCAGCAATTTTTTTTATTCATTTTTTATTACTATTATCGATCTTAACATGCGCGTTTAGTGTCTATAACTATCCGCAAGTTATGAAAATTACACCTCAGACGCCGTTTTAAGCCCAATAGAACGCATTTGATTTTTCATTCTATGGTCATTTTGTGCACACTTTGGGCTAATTAAACAGGGACCACTTGTTTAACGTGGATTCCAAACCGCTACCAAATTTACATGCCATCACCAGGATATGAACTTGAAGTCTGTGTTACCAATGACCACCGCGGAGCACATGTGGAAAATTCTGGAAGTTAGCGTACTAAAACACTACATTAAAAAGGCACATTAATGCTGAATATGATGTCGGATACCTTTCTAAATTAACCAAAAATATTACAGTATTTACTAATTTGCAGAAATTGTATTAAGGTTCGAAGATTTTTGAGGTAACTTTTTTATTACTTTTTGATTATGGATTCTTCAAAAAAAAATAATATTAATAAGTTTCTTTATTTCTTAAGGTTTCTAAAGTTTTCATAAAAATCTGTAATTTTGTTAGCTGTATTATTAAAAACTCTTTCTGAAAGAATAATTTTTATTTTTGGATAGAGTAATATTTTATTTAACGTGACGAACACTTTTGGGAGTGACTAAATATGTAATATATTGTTTAAAGATTTGTAAAGCTGTAACCATGCTTTCTCCTACGCATTGGAAAGAGCACTACGCAAAGGAAGGATCGATCCCAATAATGTCTAAAATAATCAGCCTTTGGGGTAGACTAAGTGTATTGATCAACTCGAAATACTTGAATCACCTCACAGAAAAAAAAAACTTTCTATTAGTGCCTTTAACAAAAAATTGTTTTTTGTTAATTCAAAATCTAATTGAGATTTTGATAATCTAGCATGAACCGACTCGTCTTGCAAGAAAAGGATTGTCATAATTTCAACAAAGGTTTGACTGATCAATGACATCACAGTTTCGATCAAAGGTTTCTAATGATGCCATGTGGGACCACTTTTTCCATTCCAGCGTAGCATTTTTTTCTGGATTACAGATTTATCGCTCTGATCTCTGAAATGGACATGGGAATTTTTGATTGAACTTGTCAGATTTCTAACCTCGCTCACGTACTTTGGAAGCGAACACGCTATCCACCAGCTCAATGTGCCAAATCTAAAGGCACAAAAAGTTCTTGTCTAACTACGATTCAGAAAAATTAATTAAAAATGAATTTATACTATTTTCAAGCAAATTGAATAAACGAACAATTTAAAATGAATTTAGAGAAATTTGAAAAAAAATTAGCAAAATTATTATTGTTAAATAATAAGCAAAAAAAAAATAATAAATCAGTTTCGATTATTAATTATCCAGTATTCTAGAATAACTTCCTGATTTAAAACATTTTCATTTTATCTATTTTGAGACAGAGATAAAATACAAAAGTAAAAGTTAATACCTTAACGTTAGTTTCATAAATGAAAGCACTTATAACATAAGTGCTTGCGTAAGTGCATTTATGCAATTTTTTTCAAACACTCTCTTTAAAAAGACTTAATTATTCAGCCAATTGACTTTAACATAATGCATTATCTCTTGAAATTTTGTCACTAATTATTTGTTCCTTGAATTCTAATTTTAAAGAAGGCTTTCAGTTATTTCTAATTTATAAACTAACTCGGTTTTACGGCTATGAATTATATTGATAATTTAAATAATATAATGTCTGAATATATATTTAAAGTTAAAATAACGTTAAAGGTAAATGCTAACAATTTATCAAATAAAACAAATGCTCTGTGGAAAATTAAATTACGTCGATAATTTTTATATTAAGATTTTGAAGAGGAAATTGAAATAGTTCAACTGTCGAATAATGAAACATCGGATACAGCTTAAATGAATATTTTAAATGCATTAAACAATCTGTTTTCAAGCATGTAATCTTTTGCATATTGATATTTGTATTAAAATTATTTCATATATATATTTTTCTATAAAGAATCTGATTTTGAAACTTCTTATGCCAATGAATTTTCATTTATAATAATCATCAAATATGCAACAAACTCATTTCGCTTTTTATCTATTTACAGCATTAGGTGAAAGAAATCTGTTTAGCTGTGCATTATTTTTTTAAATCATGCATTATGTGTATTTTTATTCGTTTCAGTGACTGTCGTAGTAGCATTTTTCGTCTGTTGGGCCCCCTACCATTCTCAACGACTTTTATTTCTATATGTATCCCTGTACGGAGAATGGACAGAGACATTGAGAAAAATCAATCAAGATTTATTTACATTATCAGGTAAATTTTATTATATCAATTTTTATTATATTATTCTTTTTCAGTAAATACTCCAAATGTTTCCTATTACTCTTACTCTGCTTTCCTATTTTCTTACTCTTTAAAAATCTTAAAATTTAGTTCGTTTTATCATTCTTGAATTCATTGAAATGCATGAATTCAGTCATTCACGTATGAATTCATGAAATGCTTGAATTCATTCATTGAAACCTTCATTTTATTTTTAATAATTTACACTTGATGCTTACTATGCTTATTTGCTTATTCGTGCTTCTTACTCCATGCCTTTCTATACTTTGACTTACTTATTTTCAGGAAAAATACACATCAAATACTTTCATTACGATAGTGCTTTCATGAATCCATTTTCTGTACAATTTTTACCATATTTAAAATCCAATTTATTATTTTCTAAATATTATTTACAACTCCGGATACAAATATGGAACTTTCTAAGCATGTCAAAGTAGGCAATTTCACAAAATAGTATGCATTTACAAAAATAAATATTTATTGCACCAATTTGCACTAACATTAATTTTGCAGGTAGAAATTAGGCATTATTTAGGTAAGTATTACACTCAAGAGCCAAAACATTATGACCACCTGTCAATAACGAGTTGGCCCACCTTTGGCGCGCAACACAGCTTCATCCTGCCTGGGCATGGATGCCACAAGTCCTTGGTAGATGGCCGGAGAGAGGTTGTACCAGATGTTTAAGCAACGGTCACGCAAATCCGAGATATTGCGAATTGGTGGTCTTTGAACTCTGAGCTGCCGTCCCAGGACATCCCAAATGTGTTCTATCGGACGACATGGTGTTGGACGTCCACACGCTATCAAAGAAAAAGGTCGTCGGAGACTGTCTCGCATGGTGAAGCAAAACCGGAGCCACACAGTGGCTCAGCTGACAGCCCAATGCAATGCAGGGCCAAGTAGAATAGTATCGGAGCACACTGTTCAGCGGACACTGTTGTAC
Organism: Caerostris extrusa; assembly: GCA_021605095.1. NCBI lineage: Eukaryota > Metazoa > Arthropoda > Arachnida > Araneae > Araneidae > Caerostris > Caerostris extrusa. Next base: position 43,243 of record BPLR01014617.1, read on the forward strand.
ATGGGGATACACAGCGAACGTCCCACTCGCGTGCCTTTGCTGACCAGGCGTCACCGCCAACTGCGCCTGCGCTGGGCCGGGAACATCATGACTGGTCCATGGATCAGTGGGAGAGAGTTGCCTGGTCAGATGAAACACGGTTTGTCATTCATCACGGCGATGGCCGTGTCAGGATACGCCGAATAACAACTAGATTTCTATTTGTTTTGTATTGACATTTGTTTAGTGGGCAATTTTATTATTCCTTTAAATGATGTATGTATTTTATAGATTTATTTATGTGCAACGTTTTAAAATTTTGATTGAATTTTCGCATATGACAGGCTAGCCACAAAAAAAAAAAAAAAAAAAAAAAAAAAAAAAAATGCAACAGGGAGCTCCACTCCAGGTATTCCTGCTGCATAAAGTCAAAAATTTTGCAATGATTGCTATTATCTTCAATTCTAATCAATATAATTGATATTTTTTGTATTTATTTGCTGACTACCGCAAATGCTGCAAAAAGTTCAGTGGGTCTAATTCAATCCAAACATAACTATAGTAATTAATTATTTAATTAAGTATCTTTAAAACAGAAAAAAAATGTATATGCATTTTTCTTATATCCAAATAGCATCAGCAATTATTTGCTCTTTCATTAGATTTTAATATATTTTGAGAATTAAAAAATCATGGACATCAGGTATAAGAACAATCAAAAAAATACTTAACATAAAGAAAGTTAAGCCTCTCTCCCATACTTTTCCAAGTGAGAACTTATTTGTAAATATCCCTCACAATTATTAATGAAAAATATTTGCGTGGTGCTCTAGCTGTAGGGTGTAATTTTAATTTGTATGCCAAACAAATATTTGCCTGTTTAACAACGAATATCCCTGTTCCATTTTGGAAGTTTTGTGGAATTTCATAAATGCTTCAAACAAAATGCTCACAAAAATTAAAATATGTATCTTTTCAAACAATAATTTATTTCTAATCTAAACATTAATAAAATAGCTCATTCAACTGCATAATATTGCATTCTTATAATAAAAAATATATATTATTTGTTTAAAATTACATGTGACCCATTTTTATAGTTTGTAAAATTTCAAGCGATTCAAAAATTATAAAAATAATGTATAATATTGTTTGAAAAATTGCATTCTCAATATAATATTTTTAACCAAAACATATATTGCAAAAATAATGTTGTTTTTTTATATATTAATTGTTTTAGAAAATTTATTTTGAAATTTTTTGATATTATTTTTGATATAATCATTGGGATATTTTTCCAACACTAGAGTACTTAACTTTCTTCGGTTCTATCTCTAAATTCGCGACGTTTGTTGGCCACCACACTTAGGTGAACCAATATTGGTCTCTGACGTTTCACAACTTTAAACAACTACTCCGTCAGGCGTGGTATACAGGGAATTCATATCCGTTTTCTTCCAATCAAACCGAATGGAGTAACATTTTAATCAATTAATTTATTTTACTATTTCCCGGCATAGACATAGATAATTCGAAATGAGCTCCTCTAGTCAGAATTCCAACACGCTACTAAGGAAGTTAATAATTCATTGTTAAACATATATTATGAAAAAGAAAAATTGCTAGATAATACTAAATAGTGAAAAAATTGATTTTTATTAAATATTTAAATAAATACAAATCAATAATTAACGTATGCATTTCACAAATAATGATTATGAAGCATAAATCCAATTTTTTATTTTTATATTCCTTTTTTATTTTTTTTTTTTCATAAAATTATTACTTTTACATTAATTATCCTTAATTTTAAATATAAGTAAAAGGCAAACTTTTTGTATTCCTGAAAAGATCATTTATTATTTATTATTTTTTTTTTCATAAAATATATTAAATTTAGAATTACGTTTTACATTAATTATCACTTAATTTACACATAAATTCCTCAATTAATGTTTTAACGTAGCATGGCATTAATCTTAATATAAATTATGTATGTTACAAAACAACATCTGAAAAGATCATATATAATCTAATTCTCAGGTATGGGAATTAAATTTTTATTTATGGTAGTGGAGTTGTGAATAATATGTTGAACTTATAAATAAAGAAATATTTGGTGGAAACCTAAAAGGCAAGTCTATGCCAATGATGGCTGATTATTTGTGACATTTTAAATTTGGGTTGCATTAATTTGAAGGCAAAAAGCTTCAAGTTGAGACATCCAAAATGCATTTCTTTCAAAATCTGTATCGCACTTAATTCAAAATAATGACAATTGAAAAAGAATTTATCCTGTTAATTAAATAAATAAATATTAAGGGATAAATTCTGTAGAAAAAAAGAAAGTTGGTGAAGACGTAATTGCAACAATAATTATCGGTTGGAGTAATCTCAAAAGACATTTGTTGCAGAATTTTTTTTCTGAAAAAGAAAGTGAAAAATATTTTTTTTTTGCTGGCTTAAAAATTCGAAAAGTCTTACTATATAAATTTTTTGAACAAACAACGGAATTAATTTTTAGGTTTAAATTTGAATTATAAAATATTTTGGCTTACATTTGGGACTATGGATTAATAGGATTTGTAGCTTGGACAATTTCAAAATTAGATAAATAATGCAAATGAAATCTATTATTTACCATTTTAATTTAACCTAAGAATTTGAAAAATGCTTATAAATACAATTTTTGAACAAACAACGGAATTAATTTTTGTTTAAATTTGAAATAAAAAGAACTAATAGTAAGATAAATAATGCAAATGAAAATTATTTATTTTAATTTACCGGAAGCTTATAAATACAATTCTGTAAACAAAGAACTATAGTAAGATAATTACGAAATTATTAATTTTTTATTTTTTTTTCATTTTGCGTTTATTTATAGTATTCTTTCAAAATATACTCTTTGATTTCCACTACTCTGATGAATAGAAATTGAAAAAGAAAATAAAATATCCATAAATGCTCTTTCTAAGAAAAATTTTGATGTAATTGAACTTAACTTATTACAAATTAGTTGTAAAGAAAGCGAATTTCAACTTGTTGAAATTGTTTAATTGAAAAATACTTCTTTAAAAAAACAGAATGCATAAATATATAATAAAAAATAATAAAGAACTCCTTCTTAAACAGATTTCTTGATTGTGTCATTAATTAAACTTTAAATTATGGGGAATGTTAATTTTATCCTTTAATAATGGCGCAATTAAGCACGATCAAGAATTTAATTTGGTAGATTCATGAAGAAAATGCTTCTTTAGTTTATTATTTTATTTCCTGAGCAGGTTTAGTAGATCTAAGGCAAAGCAAATAAAACTAATTCAATTTTTAATTTCATTAAAAATATCTGAGTCCTTGAACCTCTTCAATAAACTTGTCATTGAAAAAAAGTTTTAGCTTTAAAAAAAAAAAAAATTGTATTGTTTATTCTTATTATGTTATTTTTATATGCACATTTATTTCACTATTATATAATTATTAAATGTATTTTTAGTTATGTTTTTAGCATATAAAAATGCGCCTGTATGGTTAAAGTGAATAAAATATAATGTACTTTTATGAAAAAAATAATGCAATGAAAATAATATGTGTTAATTTTGATGCAATTTTATTTTTGGTTCGTGAATTAATTTTACACACTGACTTTTAGATAGATTTGACAAAATATAAATATTGAGGAATAGTTAGATTTAAATTTTCATAGATCAAATAAATTGGTTTATTTTTCAAGTCAACAATACTTTGTATTTTATAACTCTCTCAAAACTCATTAGAAGATGTCAATGTTAAAGGACACTCATTAGACCAGTATGCAAGTAAGCACTTAAATAAATAAGAATTCGTTTCTTGCTGGTAAATTCAATAACGGTCACTACTTTGAAACGTGAATACACTCTTTGAATATTTTGATCCCATGTCTGGCTTTGATAGTTGGATTGTCTAGTGAAGATTGATTTTTTACCTCATTCAGATGTGAGGCAAACATCCCTGAAGATCCTCTTGACATGCTCCCCCTCCTCTTTGCAAGAACCAGTGTTAAACCTGTGACACTGTGAACGATAGATTCAATGCAATGCGTTTTCGATAGATTTGATAGTGTAAACGTTGAAAATATATATATTTTTTAAAGCTATTTTTCAAATTAGCAACCTTATGTAATTCATTGTACGAAAATTTCAAATTTTTTTTTTTTTTTTTATGTAAGAAAATTGTCTTATTCGTTCTTTTACTTTTTTTTTTTTCAGGCTGCTTTTACTATTTCAACTCGACGATAAACCCCGTTCTTTATACTGTCATGTCCAACCGCTTCCGAGTTGCATTCCGAGAAATGCTGTGCGCCGACAACCCATGCACCCTGCGTCCCGTTTTTGTTGCTGCTGCTGGAAACGACAGCGTGACTGCCAGACGTACCGTAACGGACGTTCCGACTCTTCCTCCTCTCAGCGCGCAGACCTGTCATCGTGCCACAATTGCAGGCAAGTTTAAAAGAAAAGTCGCCAGCCCTTGGAAGATCTCTTTCTGAAAAAACCTAAAATTCATTGAGAAAGATCGTCCTCATTTTAACTCCGATCCCAACTTATTCCCTGAAGCCTGCTGTTGATCGCTGCAAAAATGTGTCCTCTACGGAGGACATCGACTACAGTCTTGCAAGAGAAAAAGTCCAGTAATGAGTATGGAAATGGTGAATGCAACAAGTGGGTTACTTGCAACAGGTTTTTTTTTTTTCTACAAAACCGAAGATGGGATTCTATTCAACCATTCCTCAATGCAAAAGGCTAACTATTTCTGAATAACTGCGGAGAGTAACAACACAAGGGGAATCAAGTCTGTAACTTTCATTTCATTCATTCTCAGTTTAGTATGCAGAGAAATTTCGAAAATTATAGCCGAGGCAAACCTAACTGGATCCAATATAATTAATTAAATGTGTGATCAACTTACTTGTGTACTTATAGTGTGTGTGTAGTAATTAACTTACTGAATTTTCCCATAAAGCTATTCTCGAATTCTCTATATACACTATTTGACGATTTATGGATCAATAATTTTACGAACAAAATGAACTTGTCCTTCTGCACATTGGCAAATTAAATCAATTCATCTCTGATTGATTCATTAATAAATTTTGACATATCGTTTTCATAGAACTTTACAAATAACATGTAAGATGACAGCAAAGATTTTCAATGTTCAGAAAACTGAAAAGCAAAATAAATCCTTCAGAACAAGATAATATAATAGAAATCAACTAAATACCAAAAGCTAGCATGATTAATTGACAACTTAATGAATAAAGACCTAATGATAAAAATTTTATCAATGATAATTTTTGTCATTTGAAGGTGTATCATCCTCCTTACTGGAAGACTATAATACATAAAAATGTGCATAAGGTAAAATTAAAATACGTAGGAAAAATGCATGGAATTAAATTAAAATCCAAGAAATTTTACGGTGATAAAAAACGATCACAAATCTTGGTTAATTAGACCTTTTTAATTTTGTAATAGAACATAGATGATTAGGAAAACACAATTAATCTTTGATAATTGGGGTTTTAAATAATATTAATGATTTCTCCAAATAAAGTCTGTGTCTAGTCAGATGATAATAACATGAAATTCACATTTGAAGATATTATCTTTTGATTACGAGAAAATAACACACCTTAATTTAATTTACATACCTTTTGATTACAAGGTAATTTAAAATGAATAGTACAAAATCTGAACAATCTTATTATTGCTGTAATGAATTTATTACACAAACACGGATGTAATATTAGAAATTAGCTTTCTATGTGTCTAGATAGGTTGAATGTGGAACCTTTTGTGAAACTGCTAAGATCTGCACGTCTAATTCTTTCATAACACATTCTTATATGTCTCGCGCGGTCAGTACTTGGGTGGGTGACCACCTGGGAACACCGCGTGCCGTTGGCATTCACAAATTTGGGACCTGAATGGCCGAGTGTCTAGCGCTCTGGCTCTCGGTGCCACAGGTTTCGGGTTCGAATCCCGGCGGTGCCATGGATGTTTGTAGTGGTTAGGAATCCACTTTAAGCCGTAGGTCCCGGTCTCCTATGACTGTAAGAGCGTCACGGAGCCAAAGTCAGACTTCTACCTACGGGTGCTCCATCACAACAGAAGCTGCTTCTTTCCCCTTCAATCATGAGTACGTATGGGCTCGTGGGCTTGGAAACCAAGTGGGATAAGAAACGACAACAACAACATCTGTGTCTCTCTCTATATATGTAGGTATCTGTCTCTGTCTATATATGTATGTATGTCAGTGTATCCAAATATTGATGTATTGCCAGCATAGTCAATCCAATTATGTGGATGGTTATAGAGGATTGTGGGCCAATGTTGTGAAAGTTTAGTTAAGCCATTCTCGTCTTGTTTCAAAATGAGGTCCAGTGATCTCTGATGCACATGTACACGATACCTGCAATCGGGAATTCCACAATGAAAGAGCCCAAACCACTACACCTGTTTATAGTACAAAAAACGTTTTCCTTCGGAGAATGCTTTCATATCCCAGTGTGGCATGCGGATTTTCCGTAAAATTATGCCTACTAACTATACCATTTGGGAGAAACACAATTTCATTTTGTCTTTCATTTTTCACGGGCTCTATATGTGAAGTTATAAATATCGTCTGAAATTTACCTCCTATAAATGTTGTTGGAATTCAAACGGTCTGAACAGTATCTCAGAGACGATGTGAACAGCTTTTGTTGTTGTTTTCTCCCTAGTATATTTATTCTTCCTATTTTTATACATTTTGTATTGAATTATCCCCTGTACAGAATTTTTCATCTATTACTAGATGTGCCATTCCTGATCATATCCAAATGAATTTTACTAACCAGTATTCATTTAAATAATTAATGATGATTTTTACTATTTTGATGAATAATTGTTGCCACAACTTTGTTGTGTTCGTTTGTATTTAAACAACATTTTTAAGGTAATATTTACTTATTAGTCGTTCAATGTCTGGATGCACACCATAGGAGTAATACATATAGTTATTAGTAATATTAGTTATAGTAATCGTGAATTATAATTATTAGTATTCGTGAATTTCGCAATGAATGAACGGAGAATACTTTCATATCCCAATTAGTACATTAATGCGTCTTAATTAATTTCTTCACTTTTTTATAAAATTTTAAAAAGTTATTTTATATGTGTCTTTCATATTCACTTCAATGATAACATTTTAAGTCGTCTGTTAATTACATATTTTAACTGACTGTGTAACTGTTTATGCATTCTGCCTATTGCTCTATATAAGTAGAATATGAGAATCTTTTCAGGCAACCTAGTTCACAACGGAAGTCGAATAAATCATTTTTAAAATTCAATATTTTTTGGTTATTTTTAATTTTTAGAAAACAAGATAAACTATCTCCGTTAAATATTTTTTAATGAGGATGAAATTGTTTCAAATTGTTTAGACAGTTAAATGTATTTGATTTTTTTAATAGCCGGAAAACATTTTTCAAAAAAAAAAAATACTTCGAGTGATGATCATTAGCAAAACATAATTAACAAAGATCTTTACAAATTTCTTTCACTTAATGACGATTTGAAGTTTGCTCATTAATTAGATCTCTCACGAAAATAATTCAATGATTATTGATTAAATGTTTTGATGCATATCATATTATAAAATCAATGTATTTTTCAAAGCATGATATTGATATGGATTAAAACAAATTTTCACAAAATATATTTTAGATATTTGTTGTTATTATGAATATTTGATCCAATCATTCAGTTTATTCGTTCAAAAGTTGAGGAGCTTCATTCTCAAGGAGGACACATATATATTAAAGGGGCCAACGTATTTCCTTTGAATAAAAATTAAGTAAATATAAAATCCAAAAAAAAAAAAAAAAAAAAAAAACTATAAAAATATGAAAGAAACTTTTGATAAGCTTTAATTATTAATTTCAAACTTTAAATAAAATTTATCTTAATCAGTTCTATATTCTTAATTTAAAACTAGTAACTCTTGACTATTTCATACTTATGAATTTATTATGATTATGACGGTTTGTTATAATTATTATTATTATTTGAATATCAGTTTATTACAAATCAAAATCAAGTGTTGCTTATTTACACTGTGAAATGCACATTTACATAACTATTTTTCCTATTGTTTTGGGATAATTTGTTTAAGCTCTTTTACTGAGTGGTATAAAGGAAGTTTTGATAACTAGGAGAAAAAATATATTTGGTCTCGTATCATTAGTTGATTTTTTTTAAACAATTTTGCAAATCTTTTCTTACTTTTAAATTACATACCTTTCATGCATACCAATACCAGTCGTAAATTTTAAAAATTATATATATTTTTTTTTTACCAAGCTAATATATATTGACATAACATAGCTTGAAAAAAATTTATACATCGGAAAAGTAGTAGTTTTGGTTTAAGGTTGCGTTTCTTTAACATTTAGTAACACCGAAAAAATAAATGCTATTTTCCATTTTCAATTTTGTTCCTATAATTAGCCTTATAAATATAAAAATAAATTTTATTCATTTTCTTTAAGTGCAAAAGGACTTTATCTTTAGTTGGTTAATAAACCTAAAAGAATTATAGAATAAATAATGGCATATTTTCTTAATTTTTAATTTTTGATAAAATTTCAATTTTTATAAATTTTATTAACATTAACTAAACAAAAAATTAATTTATTTTGATAATGAATTCGAATTCGTAATGAAACTCTAGCGGAACAATTACAAACCACACTTACAAATTAAATGATATTTTTCTTTAACGATAAAGTTAACAATGAATAAAGAAGATGTTTAACAACTATGTTTTAAAAGGTATCTTTAATTTAGTATTTTTTATCGTATCTCCTAAATTTCATCTCTCCTAAATTCAAAATGATTGAAATAATCTTTATAATTATTTTTTACGTGTCACATAGTAATTGAATTAAGTTTATATTTTCAATTTTTTTAATTTACATTATCGTGGAAAACAAAATTTGCTAATTAAACCCCACAACAAAATTAATTCTTTCAAATTACTTTGTTGATTAAATATAAAAATAATGTTGATTAAATATAATTATTGATTAAATATAAAACCTTGTTTGTTATACTTAACGAAATAAAACAATTATCTTCATCAATTATAGTTTGAAGATTTGTGATTTTTAATGTGCGCTTAAAATTGCGTTTTTTAAATATGAAAAAATTAATTCAAAGAAGAAAAACACAAATTTTTGTTAAATTTAAGCATCAGATTAAGCGCTGTATAGTGTTTTTATTATCTATCGTATTACAATAGAACCTCCTTAAGTTGAACCTCAATAAGTCGAAAACCTCCAAAACTCGAAAAAATTTTTGTTCCCTTTCCATCAAACCACAAAACCTCCATTACTCGAAATTTCAACCCTGTATATGTCGAAATACTTAGTCAATCCCCACAAACAATTTTGGTATATATTTTCCCTCCGCAACTGGAAAAAAAAAAAAAAATTTGGACCTCTGTATCTCGAACATTAGCAATGTTTTATTTTACAACCTTTACAACTCGATCATTTGAAACTGATTACCTCTATAGCTCGAAGAAAATAAGTGACCGACTTTAAGGATTTACCGACAATGCACGTCATTGTTTCTTAGAAAACAATGTATGACTATACAGTAAATAGAATAAACAATTCTATGAAATATTCTTATTATAATTCGTATTATTGCTATTGATTTCATTTGGACTCTAGCAAAGCAAATATTTTGTTGTCGATTGCAAAAATATCAGAAGTAGTTTGGTTTTACAGCAATATACACATCTATTCTAACAACAGTATACGAGTAATATTGTTAAAAAATGAGTGCTGTTAAACGTAAACTGAAAACTTTGACTCTCGCTGAAAAGTTTGAAGTACTTGAAATTGTGAAGAGAAAAAGATTGAAAGATTGTCAAAAGAAGAAAGACGTTGCTGAACAATTTGTCCTACCAATAAGTACTCTGTCAACAATAATAAAACACGAATCGGACATCATGAACAAAATTGAAAACGATCAAAGTTTGTTCTGCAAAAGACAACGAATTGCAGAATTTCCCGGCTTGAAGGAGTGCTTGCTTATATGGTTTAAGCAGTGTCGGAACCAAATCATCAGTGTCAATGGACCACTGTTATAAGAAAAAGCCGAAATGTACTCTAAATCACTGGGACTGGCTAATTTCATGGCCAGTAACGGATGGCTAGAAAAGTTCAAAAGGAGACATGATCTTGTTTTCAAGGAAGTTTGTGGAGAAAATGCAAGTGTCAACATTGAAACCTGTGACAAATGAAAAGCGAATTGCAAGGCTTGTTACATGGTTATGAACATGACAATATTTCCAATGCTGACGAAAAGGGACTGTTTTATAAATGTCTTCCTGATAAGAATCCAACTTTTAAAAATGATCGCTGCCATGGTGGGAAGCATAGCAAGGAACGTTTGACTATTTTCCTCGCAACAAACCTATCAGGTACAGAACAACTCTCACCATTAGTCAACGGAAAAGTTAAGAAACCTCGTTGTTTTTCAAGATGTAAATCGCTATCTTTGAAATATGAAGCAAAAACAAAAGCATGAATGACTTCTGGAATTTTCAGAAACTGGCTCATAAATATTGACAAGAGAATGTCTCAAAAAAAAGAAAAATTCTATTATTCCTTGATAATTGTATAATGATATTCCACAAATGAAAGCAAAATCCAATATCTGCCTGCCACCTGCCTGCAGGTATATACCACATCAAAATTACAATCTATGGATGAAGTCCTCATTAAAGACTTCAAGCCATTATACTGGAAAGAAGTAACCAGGGACATGTTGGATTATATGAAAGAAGAAAATAATTTTATTATAGATTTATACAAGCCATGAGAATGGCTGGCAAAGCTTGGCGAAATTGCGACTACTATAAAAACTGATGTACACTGTGGTTTTCCATTGTCATCAAAATGAAGAAGAACTGAAGTAGAAGTTATTTCTATCCAGCCTCCTGCAGAATGGGATACAGTGGTATCTGAAACAGGAATATGCTTTGAGGACTTCTTTACGTGCGACGACGGAGTTATTACTGCTGGTACATTATCTGATGACGAAATTATCGATTCAGTTGCTCAGAAAACCGAAACTAATGATTTAGATGACATAAAAGACTCCAATAATATAACATGCGCTCCATGGGAGGCAAGAACAGCATTAAATGTTTTACGGAATTTCATACAGCAAACTAGCAACTCGGAAGAAAAAGAATTTTTATAACTTAGTTAATGCTATAGATAGAGAACGATAGAATTGTCTAAAGCAAAAAATAATAATAAATAACTGACCTTTTTAATACATAATGTTTTTAATTTAAAGTTGTTTCGGAATTATTTTGAATTTTTATTGTAGTACGTAATATAACTGTTAAGTTTCAAATAAACATGTTTATTACCTCTGTAACTTGATTTTTATTTTTTATTTATGTTACCCCTCTAACACAAAATAAGTTAGAAAGAATCTAAACCTCTACGTCGAATATTTCCTTACAAAATCCGCGTAAGTCGAAATCCTCCATAAGTCGAAAACTCTACAACTCGAATTACTTGGCGTATCCCTTGAAGTTCGACTTACAGAGGTTCTACTGCAATTGCATATCGAATATTTGTTATGCTTTTTCGGTTATATTCTGTTTTTATTGTCAACAAAAAATCTCATTCTAGGAAATAAAATTATATATACTGTTTATACTGAGTGATTTTATGTAAATTTATCAAGTATTTGTAAATGTTATGTGTATCCATATTTCTATACTCTTGAATGTTATCGTAACCATATATTTGATGTATACCCATAGTGATTTGTGTAATAAAATGTCCAATGTCTGGAACTTTTCATTAAATGATATTATAATAACCATATATTTTCTCTGCATGAATCATCATTCTTAAAAGTGAAAAATGTTTAAGTTTAAAAAAGCCAACATATTGTACTGATTTCTTGTTTCTTTAACGTTAATAGATTTTCTGCAAAATCAAATACCTATATTTCAAAAACATAATCTAACTCTAATGAGTAACCTGAACAAAAAATACACGGAACATTTACAAGTATTAAGAACATTATAACAAGGACTCGTTTCATTACCTTCAACGTGAAACAAATCGGTCTTTGCATTCACACAATAATGTTACGATGTTCATCACCTTAGAAGAATTATTTTGAGAAAGAGAAAAATCATCCAAACCACCCTTGTCTCCTTGATTTCCTCGAAATGAGTGAAAAAATGCTTCCTTCGATGAACTACGGAAGATAAATAATTGGTATGAGCTCAGCAATAAAATTATTTCAGTGGAAACGATGGTTTACTTAACTTTGAATGTCCAAAACAAACCCGTCTGATCAGGTCTTTCCGCTAAAATAATGCGAAGTTTATAATGCCAAAAAGAAAATTTCATTACTATGAGTGTAGAAAATTACTATCTAGTTTTTGCTGCAAATACCAATTTTAAAAAATCAATTCTTAGCAAAATATAACATTCCTTTATCAGCGTTAATGAATCTAAAATATTATGATTTTAAAGTGCCGCATAAGAAGTTTTTCTTTTTTTTTTTTTTTTTTTTTTTTTTTTTTTAAACTTTTTGAAATATTGCAAAATATATTGTATTATGGAAAATTTAAAGATAATATCAATAGGGAATAATTAAATATGATTTTGTTAAAACAACATTCAAATGGTTAAAAAGTAAAACTTTAATATTTAATAAAGAAAAGTTAATAATTGTACTGTTCTAATTAATATTAAATCATTTTAATTAATTCTTTCTAATTTTAATACTATGGTAAAACTTAAAATTGCATTATTTTTTTATTGTGTTTACTATTAGAAAAATAATTGTTTATTAATTGTTATAAAATTAATTTTTTGAAATTAATTTTAAAATTTATATTTTAAAACTATCAATTTCTAACTATAATGAATAATTACCAGACAAATATTGGTTTTCTAACCAAATTAATTTAAAAACAAAAATCAAGGAAAATAATAAATATCAAACCTAAAATTTTTCTTCTTATCTTTGTTTAAAAAAATGTTTTTTAGTAGCTTGCTAATCATCTGTAGCACAAATCTATATTTTATCAGAAGCGTATAGCAATATTGATAATACATTTTTTAAACTTTCAAATCTTGTAGATGTTAACGCTCTTTTCATCCTGAAAGATGGCACTCGAACTTTTGTGACATTTGTGATCTTTTAGATCTCTCGTTTACGGACTCTGTTATCTTCTTAAGTTGTTTCTGGAGTGTCTTGAGCACGATTGAGAGTCATCACTTGCCAGTCCTCATACAGCTTAAATACTTTCACAAAACCCCTAATTGTAAAAACACCCTTTTGATTTTCAGAAAAGCCAACTGGGAGTTATAAAAAACCTCGTTGGACAATTTTCTCACTAAGGTTTTGTCCTTTAATTATCTTGATAATAAATGGCTGCTTTTCTAAGAATCAGTAATTAGGGCAAGTCATTTCCAGATGCAATAAAAAATAATTCAAGCTAAATTTTATCCATAATACTGAGATTGAGTATTATGGATATAATTTGGCTGAGAGTGAAAAGTGAGAAGTGTCACTAAAATATAAAACCCATTCCATCGTGTAATGCCTTTCCTAAAGCCATACTGTTTAGGAGGAAGTAAGTTAATTTGGTCAAGATGATAAGTAAGTTTACGCAAGAAAATCCTCTCCATGAGTTTACATGAGATACTAATCAAGGTGATTGGCCCACAACTGTTAGCTTATTCCTGTTTTCTAATAGGGATGACAAAGGCATCTTCCCAATCTCCCCGGTTCCATCCAACAGTCCAAGAAGTGTTAAAAATATCAAGAAAAAAATTTTTTTTGCCTAATTGACTCATATTTGCCGACAAATGACCATAAATTCATCCAGTATATGCATTTTGTTAAAATCAATTTAATGGAAAACACTTTTAAGTTCCCTAATGGCAAAATCCTTGTTAAAAACCGCATTATCTCAGCGTTCCAGCGACTTCTGAGAATAAATCTCTGGCTGATTTTGCAATCAATGTTCCTTCTGAGTTAAAAGAAAGTCGACTCTCCACCCGTAAGGTCTACCCAACACATTCACAGACTAACTGTCATTGCACAAAGAGCCACCAGAATGGTTAAAAGTATTGTACCCTACTTAAGCAGAATGCTCTTGCAATATTTTTTGTCAATATCCAAAGTTTTAAAATAGATTACAAGAGTGAAAGAGACGTGTTCAATATAATCCAGCAACCACGATGAAAGTGAGCGTTGGTTGCTGGATTATATTGAACATGTCTCTCTGGTCTGCTGCACGGAGATTTCTGAATCGTTTTTATTTCAGACCGAACTATGCACCAACACTAACAAAAGCATGCATCACAACGACTTTCTTAAGACAACTTGTTTCGGAAACTATACATTAAATTTATTGCGATGAGTTATAGAGTTATATTCATGATAGTGAGGATGATGGTGATATTTTGGGTAGCTGAATTTTATAAACAGGTTAGTGGCATTAAGATTTGTAAAGGGAATCCTAACTACTACTCAATTCTTAGTAGAACTCATAGCTATTGAAGAGGCACTCAATTATTGTATCAATGAGATTGTCAATTCAGAAATTTGAGTTCTGAGCAATAGTCAAAGTTCTATTCAGTACTTGGCTGAATGATGGAAACATTGTGATGGAGCAACGGAGAAAATGGTCTTTTTTTGAAAAAATGGTCAATTTTTTTTGGAAAAGGGTCAACTTTTGGTCTGCTTAAGTGCCCATCATAATAAGATATTTTTTAAGTGGGTTCCATCACATGTACATGTTTACGGCAACGAGATTGTAGATGAGCAAGCCATGGAGGGAAGCTTTAAGGTTTCTACTGAGGGAGGCTGTCACTCTTTCTTGAAACCTGTAAAGAAGGAGAACCACTGAACCTCCATCTCAAAATTAATTAAAATATTAACAATAAGGAATTTGCTTGAATTATGGAATAAGAATATAAATTAAATAAAAAGAAATTAAGAAAACATCTCCTGTTTGAGAACAATTAAAGCAGGAGAATGGAAAAGCAAAAAGCTATCGGTATAATTAAGTGCCCGTTATGCAATGCCCCCCAAAAAGTAAAAGAAAATAAAATACATTATAAATATAACAAAAATTACAATCAGGTGCAAATACAAAATGATATGGACAAAAGGTTACATGGTTTAGAACAAAGTAAATACTACAATCATACATAAGCATACAAAGTTTCACAATAGATGGCGCCAAGGCCTGAACTACATTTCAATTATCAAACACAAGCTTTGGATTGACACAAGTTCTTTTATATTTTTAATATATATAATAATAACTACGATAATCAAAATTAAGACTATATTATTATATTAAGGATTAACTATCGATTTAAAATTAAATTAAGGTTAAGTTAAAAAAAAAAAATAAGTTGGGTAAGAAATGTTAAGTTACAGTAAAATTAAGAGTTAAAGATTTAAGTTAAATAACCAAAAAATTGTATTTATGTTTATAAAAACAGATAGCCAGTTAATAAACTAAGGTTGCACGTTGTAGAAATTAATTAAGAAATGAAGTCAAAGATTGCAGCTAAAACTCGCTTGAACTGATTTGTGTAGATTAGGACCATCCGGTACAGTAAAAATCCCTTGGTGATGGTGAGTAGATTCCCGGCATATTTTTGATCGCTGGGAAAGATTCCCAGGCGGTGTCATGTATGACCCTAGGCCTTTCTTGAGCTTGCTATATCTGGATAGTAAACAGGTATCTGTTTAATCGCATGATTGCGAATACGAGGGCATTTTGAATTAAAAAACTTAGAAATTTTGAATATATAAAATTCATGATTGAATCGAGATCTCTGTGAATTTGATTTCGTCGAACAGACCATGGAGCATTAACAATTAATAAAGAGGTAGCCAGAATTGTTGAAAGACTTCCAACTTCTTTAGATTTGTGGTCGAGGGGAAGTCCAAATGGGACATCTGTATAAAAGAATCAGTCGAAGGATCGACTTGTAAAACAAAAGGTTGTGTCTGAACCCTAGCCGGCTCTTTCGAGGAATGAGGCTTTTGAGCTTAATGCTCGCAGCAGTTTCTTTTGCAATGTAGGATTTAAAATTCAATTTTACTTCTAAAGCCAACCCCAGGTACATGTACTCAGTAACCCAGGAGACTGTTTGATCAAAAAGGGAGACATTAAGAATGGAACCAATGTTCCGCTTCCGTGTAAAGATGAGGCACGCACCTTTGGAAGGAATTACTTTGATCTTCCAGGTGGTTAACCAATATTCTACCTCAGTTATGCAATTATTGATGGGAGCAACGACAGAGTTCAGTGTTTTGTGTTGTGTAATAACCCTGTTTCATCTACGAACATGTTCAGTTTACAAAATTCTGGCTTCGGAATATCGCTAACAGAGATTAAAAATACTCTTGGGATAAAAATACCCAGGGGAACACCTTTCCTGATTGGATGAAAGCTAAAGACTGTCTCACAATCTCGCACTCGAAAATTTCGTGAAGTGAGACACGAGTGAATAATTTTAATGTAATGCGCCGAAAATTCAAATCGCATGAATTTGAATATTAAGCCATATTGCCAAATTTTATCAAAGTCTTTGGCTGCGTCCAGAAATAATATTCCCTTAGATTAGATAAAGCTGTCATGGATCAGAACTGGTGAGAAGTGCTTAGTTGCTTCCTGAAACCAAGTAGTTCAGGAATGATAATATCATTTTTTGCGCAGTGTTGATTCAGACGTTTAAGAATCGAATATTCGAATATTTTTAATAAGTTTCACAGTTTTCATTTATATCTTGTTTTCATATATACATGGACTAAATGTAAATTGATAACCTTCAAAATTTGAACAATAAAATTTTGTTCATCCGCTGTTATGAAAGGTAATGAATTTTATTTATTTTATCATAAGCAAAAACTTCGTTTGAATCTCTACTAATATAATACTCTGATCCCTTTTTATCTTTCGCATAAATTTCATGATTCATTATAAATAAAATACGGTTTCCATTTTCATTTAAGGGATATATTTCTTTACCCTTATTTTAATTGGCATAAACTGGAATATTTTAATCCTTTTTTAAATATATTTTTTTATTAACTGCGTCATATTTTTGAACTACATTTACTACACTGTAATGTAATTGTGGGTTAATAAAATTTATGAGAATTGAAGTTTTTGCTGGTTCTCTATTCTATAAATTGCAAGTTTTTCTGCTTTTATTTGGATGCTGCTGCCATCGGGTAGGAAAGGAGGTGTCAAATGTATGGCGTCTAACACCACCGCTTTCACAGTGGAGCCGCTCTCAGTGATATTCCAAAAGTGAATTGTCATCGTCGTCAAGCGGCATAATAATCGTCGTTATTTTCGTGAGAATCTAAAAAAAGTTTAAAAAATGGGAAAAAATCAAAGTGAACAAGCTGTTTTTGAATTCTTCAAATAAGCGTCATTTGCCGGCCCTTTTATCGTCGCTGCCGTTCTTCTGCTTACGTTGCTAAAAAATATACAAACAAAAAAATGAAGAAAGTGAAGCAAAAAAATGTAAAATTCACGATGAATAAAAGTAATGATAAGTATGTAGAATAAGAGTAATAATCAAATTTAACATAAAGTCATTGTCTGGATTGGTAAAAAGTAAGTCACTGTTTACGAAGTCATAGTCCAAGTTGTAACATCATCAGGCTTCGTTTGTTGACCACTTCTTTATGAAGTCTATTGCAGTAGATGTCAAATGTGGACCATCCTGTTGTCCAACGTTTTCAATTTCGTATCTGGCATTGGGCTTGACAGTTTTGATTCGATAAGATCGTACTTTAACACCGGTTTCGAACTGAGTTCTCTTTGTCGCTACTAGACAATCTTCTTTGCATGAGATAAGTGAGATATCGAACTTTGCTGATTTCTTGAAAGTGTTGAATATTTCGTTTTTCAATATGGTCAAGTTCATGCATAAGGCTTGATGTATATTCATCATTTAAGACTTGGATTAATTTTGCGTAATCTTTAGTCTTCATTTTTGAATCTGCTAATAATTCAAAAGGAGAATAGTTGGTGGTGCAGCTTATAGTACAGTTTAAAAATTTTGTGAAGGTTAGCAACTTGTACAACTTTTCTGGTTCATTAATAGGAAGTTTAGTTAAAACTGGATTTTTTATGACATGGTTTGTTCGACTTGTCCATTACTTCGGAGTATGCCGGTGATAACTCTTAAGTTTTGAATAGATTCATTTTTAAAATAATCTTTAAAATCATGTGATGTGAAAACTTCTGTCGGTAATTATACGTAATCTGTTGCCGAAGATACTTTTATGGAATTCTAAACTATTTGATGTGTCTGCAGAAGAGGTTGATTTTACAGGCTAAAATTTAGTAAATGCATCTAAGACTGTGAGTGTAAATTTTGAATTTTTTTAGTAGTTTGAAGAAGACCTAAAAATCGATGTGATACCTGTGTTGTGATGTATCACCTTTAGGCATAGGGTTTAAAAAAACCTTCGCCTTTTCCATGTTTTCTATTTACAAGAATATAGTGAATATAGTTCGCAAACCCATTTTGTAAATTTTGGGAAATAATAATAGAGTGTGAGAATTTGTACAGATTTTGCTGCGGCGAAATGACCTTTTACTTGTTCTTGCTTAATTATTTTTGTTTGCATTGAGACAGGTACCACTAACAGTTCTTTGTCGTCTTCGATTTTAAACAGAATATCATTACTGATTTTAAAATCATTAACTTTTCCGTTTTCCAAAATTGTTTCGTTATCGCTATTCGTCATTATTTTGGGTGTTCATAATCTTAGAAATCTTTTCACCATATGTAACAGGTGGGCTGAACAGTTCGTAGGCTGACACATAGATGGCGCTACTAGTATTAAATCCATATGATTTTTAGTTAGCCCTAACCTTCAACTATTAGTATGTGCACTATTAGTATGCGAGTTATAGTATTTTTATTGAAGCAACTTTTGTTAGTTTGAAAAATGGATAAAAAGGAATTTCGTGTGTTAATAAAACATTGCTTTTTGGCGAAAAAAAAAATACTATTGAAGCCAAGCCTTGGCTTTATAAACATTATTCGGACTTTGCACCAGAAAATCAATCGCAGAGAAATGGTTTGCTATATTTAATGAGCATCGAGGACGATGCACGCAGTGGACGCCCCAAAGAGGCTGTTTCCGACGAAAACATCAAAAAAAGTCCACAGAATAATTTCTGATGAGCGTAAAGTGAAGTTGATTAAGATAACTGAGACCCTAAAGATATCAAAGGAACGTGTTGAACATATCGTGAATGAATATTTGGATATGCGAAAGCTCTGTTCAAAGTGGGTACCGCACGAGCTCACAATCGACCCAAAACAACAACGAATTGATGATTCGAAGCAGTGTTTGGAGCTGTTCAATCGTAATAAACCCGAATTTTTGCGTCGATTTGTGACTGGATGAAACATGGCTCCATCATTTCACATCGGAGTCCAATCGACAGTCAGCCGAGTGGACTTCACATGGTGAACACTAAAAATGTTATAACTTCACTAAAACTGCTATAATTCACATGCCAATAGTGCAATAGCTGTCAAATTTATACACGTGTCTTTTGAAGGTTAAGGCTAACCAAAACTTATATGGATTTAATACTAGTATCGCCATCTATGTGTCAGCCTATGAACTTTTCAGCCCACCTGTTAATGCTCATTATTGGTTGGCGACTTAACGTGTTCATATGATTCATTTCTTTACCAAGCCTAAAGACAATTTCATAGTTAAATTGCAACATGGTGTCCTTTGTCATTTTCTAGCGTTATGTCTTTTTTTATTCATTTTTTGTTGGAATGCAAATATCTTGAATTGAGTACCTTGTAAGAAATGGCGGTATTTCTTAAGTCATTCTATTATTGCTAACCCTTCTAGCTTATAACTGGAGTACTTTTCCTCTTGTGGGAGGGATTTCTGCTCATTAACTAGATTGGATGGTACTGTCTATCATCCGACACTTGAAGTAATATTGCACTGTAACCGTATTTACTAGCATCTGTGTGCAGTTGTGATTAGGAATGAGGGTTAAAAATCTGTAAAACAGCATCAGAAGAAAGAGCCTCATTTAATTGCTTAAAATCAATATGCTGCTGATCATCAAAAGAAAATTAATTATAATTAGGAAATAAGTCACTGATTGGTTTGTCAATGATTCAATAAAATTTAACGATTTTTATATATATAGATCATTGGATATGCAGTTAGATATAAAAAATTTGTTTAACATTTTAATTTGATTTTGGTTATGAAATGTTCGTTAAGGTTTTAATTTTATCAAGGGAAGGTCTAACTGTTGCATTTTTTGATTTAGTAACCAAGAAATTCAAATTTTAGAATAAAAAAAAATGCCATTTGTTAAAGTTAACTTTGAGGCCAAAAAAAAAAAACACTCTTTAATTTTTAAAACATTCTTGAGTATTTTCTGATGGAATGATTATGTCATCCATCTCAATAAAAATATGACCATCGTACAATAGAACTCTGAAACATAAGAAGCATAAGGTTGGAAAACTGAAGAGGACAAACAAAGTCCAAACGAGGCGAAATTAAATTAAAAAAAACTTTAGTTGGTTATAAATGCTATATATTTCTTCCTGGTTTCATTAATAAGTACAAGAAAAAAACATTCTTCAGATCAAGTGTTGTAAAGATTTTGGCTGAATGAAGCGTTCTCTATGACCTCTTCAACAAGGGGAAGAGGAAATAGATCTTTATAATTTTCTATTTAATTTATGGTCATCCACATAAAGGAAAACCATTTTTTTTTTTACCAAAACAATGGGTGACACATAATTGAAACAACAGTATCGAATAATTTTGCTGTTTATCCATTTTTGAATATGATTAGCTGATTTTTTTTTCTTACCAAATGAAAAGCGACATTTTTAATTACTGGTGTATCATCAATTAAACAATTTTTAGCTTAATATCACACTTATTTTAAATTCACCTTGTTTTCAGTTCCAACAATCACATCTAGATTCATATTCAATTACTTAAATATCTGTCTTAAACATGGCATTTTCGATTTCAATCTTGGTTTTAATCTAACCAAGATGCTGAATTTGACACTTATCCAAAAGCAGTAAGTTTTATTTTTACAGACTTCAACTATCGTCATCCAAGTATCTGATAAAAAGTTTTCACGTATTAAACTTACAGAAATTTCAATATCAATAAGTGAATCAAAGGTATGACCATCAATATTAACAAATTTATGCATGTCAAGTTTTGAATTGATGACAAACTCGTTAATAAATTCACTTTTTGCTCGTTATAAATTCATTTTCTACTTTCCCTTACATTCAGAAATATTTTTGCATGCACATAAAATCAATTTATTACGATTAGAATCAGGAATATCCTTAATATGCAATAATTTATTGGTCATCCATTTTAAAATTGACGTATTGCTAAAAATATTTCAAAATAAGTTGCATTGGGTTGCACGCTTCTTCTTTGTATCCCTTAAAGAACGTCAAAAGAACTAAACTGAACAAAAAAATTCTTCTGTTAACGCCTCTTTGAAAGCTGAAAGTGAAAAAAAATTTTATGCAATGTTTGGATGAAATTCTGAGTAGGAACTTGCAACAATCGTCTGACTCAAATAATTTTGTGAGCTTTAGTAATCGTTGAAATAAAAATAAAGTTTCCTCAGTCATCTCGGGAAAAAGAATGGTTTGAATAATTATCGGTGGCAGTAAACGGACGCATACTCAAAACGATTTCTTGATGAATGCACTGTTTGCGAGTATTTCACATTATGAATAATTTGATGAATGGGATGTTTGAGCTTGTAAAGTTTTTGTTGTTGTTTTGTTTTTGTTGTTGTTTGAGCTTGTTTGAGCTTGATCCGTTTATTTCTTTTACTGAAGCATTAGTTTCACTTAGCTTGGAGGGCAAAATTTCCGTTTCATCCTCATCTGTTAATTCGGCTGAAAAATAATTTGTCAAGTTGGCCAAATCTGCTAGGTGAGCAAATATTTTATCATTTAATTCGGTTGCAGTACCAGCACAATCGAGAACTAAATAATTAGATCCTTTATGACCTCATTTCTGTTAACCTTAGCTTGATAGGCTTTCTGGAATATAAACGGATCATCGGTCTCGTAAGTGATTGCAACGTCAATCACAATCGCCAGCCCCGCTATCGTGCAGAATTAAGTCGGGACGACGTGTTCTACCATCGTGTAACCGACAGTGGTACTCCTTACGGACCCTCCATCCCAGCTCGGCCCATTTTCTCGCCAAAAGGTTCCCAATACGATCGTGCCGTCGAGTGATTAAGCCTGTAAATGCGGGACATAGTGTAAGAAGGTGATTTAAAGTCTCAGGCTTGAACCGGCAGTTTGGCTGCCGAGGCTGTCTACGCTGCATGTGACGCCATGCCTTCCACTTGTTGACCAGCTGGGTTTCCGTTCTGCTTGGAAATTCCGCTCTTAGGACATTCCTCAGGTACTTTCTCAAGGATCACAGCCCGATGCGTCTTTCCTCAAGAGGAGACTACACCCGATTCTTGACTAACGCTGGGGCGGATAGTTTTTGTAAGTGTTCCTTATTAAGAGCCTGGTTGTGTGCGTGTCTTCGATGTTGTGTCATTGCTCGTTTTGAAACAAACGGCTTTCTCACATTCTGGGCATAAGTGGCGATCCTCCAGTGAGGGAGGTTCTGATGTAGGAACACACTTACCATAGTGAATTGCAGCACACAAATAATTGTTGTCTCTCCTACCGCACTTAGAGCACTCGAAACTCACTTGTAGGCTGTGAGATTCACGAAGACGCTTACGAAAGCCTCTATATCCGTCGTCCTTCCTTTTCCAGTGGGGACAATTTCAACTATTGACCACCTGAATTTGAAGTGTCACGGACATCATATCCATGCCAGGCAAAGCTCCTTCCTGAACCACCGGACCATTTGTTTTCTTTCGAACAAACTAACAGGGTTCATCTGAAAGGAAAGAGAAGTGGTTACTAAAACTGACTATAAAAGTACAGAAAAATACAGTGCTGAGTAAGAGGGCAAACACTCATTCGAACGCAAAAGAAAAGACACACAGACACCGAAAAACAAATAAACTTTATTCATTGCCAATTTACAGCGCATAGACTCCACAGCTCACGTCAGATGAGTTGTCTCGTCATGTTCGTTGTCAGTCTATTCTTTTCTTTTCGGTCGCCCTCCCCTTACCAGAAGAAGTCCACTCCATGGAAAGGATTTTCAGTCCTTGGCAACCTGCCGGGATTGTCCAGGCCATTACTGGGATGAGCCTAAGACGGCTTGTTTGCTTCCGGCGTTAACTACTACACTAAAAGAGCGTTTCTACACGCATACTCAAAAATGTACACCCTTTGTGGTTCTCAGAACCGACCTTGATTCTTGCACTTCCATGGATTACACCAAGATATACCCAATAACTTGTGCTATTAGGACGCACGGTGGGTTTCAAGAGTTATCCGCTGCTAATGATGGAGGTCTCTATTATTCCAGTCACATAGACTTTGCTAAGCGCCCGGTAGTCTATGTTGGTATTTCTCAGGTTCCAGTTGAGTACTAGATGTTCCTAGGCCAGCGGGAAGTACACTCATGTCCATAAATTAAGGATAATGAAGTTCAGGCAAAGAAAGAGACAGAAGCAAAACAAATTTGACTTATTTGTAAAGTCTATTTATTAAACAAAAGGTAAAGAGCAAAAACAGATGCTATATGTTTGACATAATTAATAAAAATTGCGATTTTTACTCCCTGAGCAAATTTCTAAAAAGAACCTATTAACAAAAAACAGTATAACATGGTTAGTATGATGGTTAATATGGAGTATGTCTCCCGGACGATGTAATACAGGCCTTACAACGCCTAGGCATGCTGAGTATCAAATTATCAATCTGATCTTGGGGAATATTAGACCACTCATCAAGCAATGCCCTCCGAAGTTCCGGTTGACAGGTGGGAGGGGGTTGACGGGCTACAATTCGTCGGCCCAGCATATCCCACACATGCTCTGTTGGATTCAAGTCCGGTGAGTATGCTGGTCAATCCATACGGGTGATATCCTCCAATTGAAGGCATTCGTCTACAATGTTTGCACGGTGAGGACGGGCGTTGTCATCCATAAACCGAAATTCAGCACCCATGGCGCCCCGAAACAAACGTACATGTTGTTCCAGAATGACATCCCGATAGATGTGGCCTGTCATCGTTACACTCTGAACATGCAGGTCAGTTCTGGAACCAAGAATAATTCCTCCCCAAACGAGCCATCCTGCACCACCGTAACGGTGTCGTTCAATGGTGTTCTCTTGGTAGTAACGGGTACCTGGCGCTCTCCATATGAAAGTCCGGCGAGAATCAGACTGCAAACTAAACCTGGACTCGTCGGAAAACATCACACAAGACCACTGTTGCGGTGTCCACAATGCATGCTCTCTACTCCAGGTTAATCGCAGGCGACAGTGAGTTGCGGTAAGTGGAACACATCTGACAGGCCTACGAGCATATAGACCAATGTGCCCTAAGCGTCTGTACACGGTCTGCCTAGAAAATGTCGTACCGGTAGCTGAAGAGAGCTAACGAGACAGGTCTGATGTTGTGCTCCGTCTGTTTCTTTTGGCAGTAACTGCTAAATACCGGTCCTCATTCGGCGTTGTAACTCGGGGGCGACCTGTGCTGTGACATCTACTCCCATTACCATCATCTTGGAATCGTTGTCAAAGCCTGGAGATGACACTCTGGGCGATTCCAAGTTCCTCGGATACTTCCAGCTGGGTACGTCCACATTCCAGTTCCGTTAATTCTACCACGTAAAAAATCATCCAAATGCTTCCTTTGTGCCATAACTATGCGGTCATTGCACTGAAAGGCTTTTAAAGCGCTTGTGAAAATTTTACTTCTTTGCCACCATTCCTTATATACCCCTCTCTTACACTCTCGTCATTGTGACGTACTATCCGCGCCATCTGGTGGTTTCCTGTAATTTGCATATTCTTCTTCAAGATGTGTGTTATAATTCTACAGGTGAAATTTTTATTTTAGAGTCCAATTTCTGTGTGATTCTGAATTATCCTTAATTTATGGACATGAGTGTAGTGCCATCCCGGTACGGTCAATTGGAAAGTGGGTTTCCCCATTTTCTATAAGAACCCAGTTTCGGCTTATTCTACGAATAAGACAAAGTGTACCATACGGAAGACCGCAGTGCGTTCTAATTCCTGACCTAATCAGGTGGGAGCGCCTCTCACTCAAAGTGAGACACTTGCGATTACTTTCTAAAGTACCTCACAGTTGGCGTAAACCCTTTAAATCGGGGTCGGGACACGGGAACCGGAATTCCGGCTAAAAAAAGAAACTTTGGCCCTAAAACATTCCGAAGATTGCCCAAGGCCAATCCACCTATCCGTATTTAGATGGGGGCTCCTCCACTAGCTTCAGAGCAGTTCTGCTTGTTCTAATCTGTGTCCCGAGGTCAACCCTGGGGAAGACCGCTGGGCGTTCGAACACCAGTCAGGACAGACTTGGAGGCACATATCCACTAAGTGTGGGACAGTTGCGAAACTACGTTCATCAGTGTTCACCATTATCGTAACATATTCGTCATTGAGATGACGTATCCATGTTTACCCAGGCCGGGACACAGTAGATTTGGCTGCAATAAAATTTGGCCCTAAAGACTTTGGCCAAATCCCCTCGTCCGTGTTTAGAGGGCAGTTAGTAAAAAAAAAAACAAACTCTTAAGCAGTTCTGCTTGCTCATGACTGTGTTCGGAAACCAAAACTTAAAAAAGAGTTATCGAAGTATCTTGCCTTAAAGGGAGAAATCGACTTTCAAACAAAGCCGAGACCATCCTTCCGAAAGGTCGCTTTGCGTTCGAGACCCTCTCCCAAGTCGAGGGTGGGGGCACATCCATTGCTGTTGGTCAGTATTGCTGTTGGACTCCTTCCCTTAAAACGTAGTTACGCCCTCCGTTTACCCGCTCTTGGATGGATTTCTTCACGTTGACATTCAGTGCACATTGCGTCAACACTTTTAAGATTAGTATCAGTCTCCATGAACTACCACTCCGCACCTTAATCATGTCGAGGTAGCCATAGTTTAAATTAATCTTAAAGATTTCCCTCTTATTAGCATCACTTCGACTTACATCGCACTCAACAACCCAGGTGGTTACCAGGGTGGAGGATTATTGACAAAATTCTGAAATCTATTATCTTTTTGTACATGCCCGTCAGCCAGGACCATGTCCACGGTAGCACTATTGAATACTTAGACATTCTTCTTGAGAAAGTAGTAAAGTTTTTCTTCAGCAACCGATTGTGTAATTCCAGTGTAGGCACTCACTGATGTTCTTGAACCATAGATCGAAACTTCAACTTGGCTTGTTGTGTTTGTTGGTTTGACCTTCCTTTAAAATACTATAAAACTTTATATAATTAAGGGTTGACAATTGGGCATCGTCAACTTGAATTACAGGATTACAATTTCGACATTTTGCTTTTATTATTCCAAGCGCCCACAACCGTAGCATGAAGGAAGAGGTCTATCCGTACAGATGGGATCCCGCTTTTGACTGGGGACTTTGGAACAGAGCTGGTTTTCTGTCGTTTTGGGTAGTGCTTCTTTTATAGATTCTGTCAATGAATAAGAGGTTCTCTTCTCTATTCCATCTTAGAACCTTTGAAGAATTTTGTTTATCATCAGATCTTAGGTATTCTGGTTATTCTGGGTAACATTTATTATGGACTTGCGA
This sequence comes from Caerostris extrusa, assembly GCA_021605095.1. Classification (NCBI taxonomy): domain Eukaryota; kingdom Metazoa; phylum Arthropoda; class Arachnida; order Araneae; family Araneidae; genus Caerostris; species Caerostris extrusa. The sequence continues at coordinate 70,102 of BPLR01014617.1, forward strand.
GTTTTCCCTCTGCATCTTGTTTGTCCGTAGATTGTCATAAAAGTCCATCTTTTCGACGTGTACCTCCGGTGTGAGACAATCACACCATACATCAACAAATTGATTCCTAGCATCTGGTGAGAACTTTTTTTCAATTGATTTAAAATATTTAATTTTTTTAAATCTTCAAAGTCTTGAATGTGTAATTCAGGGGGTGCTTTTTCTCGGGCTTTTTTTTCTCGGCTTTTTTTCGGGTGCTTTTTGGTGAGTAGCAAATAGTTGACGTAACTTTTCGGCACTCAGTTTGAACCTTTTTAATAACATTTCTTTCGTGAAATCAAAATTCTGAGCTTTGTCCTAAGCTTCTCTAGCAATAAGTTGGACAATGTCATTAGGTAACATTTCTAATAGATATGCAACCCAATGCTCTTTGTCGACATTTAAAAATTTAAGTTGCCTTTCAAATAAATTTAGAAAACCTTTCAAATAAATTTAGAAAACCTTTCAAATAAATTTAGTCTTCTTCTTTGGGATTAAAGTCTGGAAGTAGCTTCTGGAAGTGTAAGTTTGATTGAACACTGTAGGCAATGATGGCATTAGCTAATGGCTGTACAAATTTTCAATTGAGCTTCAATTTGTAGACGCAATTTCTCGAATTCAAATTCGTGGAATTTTTTCTGCAGCATTTGCAAGATTTTGCTCTTCAGCTTTTTCTCTGTATTCCTTTTCTAATCTTTCAGCGATTATGTTATCTAATGCGATTTGGACAAATTCTACAACCGCAGTGAAAATTGTTTTCATGATCAGTTCTCGAAAGTCGAGAATTCTCAGATCTCCGTCAATCTTCTCGCCAAGTTCTGCAGCGAGAGTAACTAAATCTTTTTTCCTGCCTTTTGCTAAAAAAGACATGTTAGAAATCTTTTTTTTTCTTTATACAAGTGTAGATAGAAAAGTTATTGTTTCTAGAGCACAGTCACTTCACTATATTACAACACTTACATTTACAAAATGTTCCTTAATATAAATATTCTTTTAAAACTTTTCTAAAAATTAACAGTCAATTATTATACACAAATACTTTCAATATATTATACATAGAATCAAAATCAAAATAAAATTTGCAAGTACGTTAAAAATGAAATAAATCAATGAGAGCTTTTTATTAATACAATTTATGAGAGCAATACAATTTTGAGAGCAATACAATTTATACTCAATTTAAATTTTACTACTGTATTCATTGACTCAGTCATAAAAGTGAATGTTTTTCACTCTGAAGTGATACAATTTTTAAATATTTTCATAAAACATTTTATGAATTTAAAATCTATATTTATTTAGCGTTTGATTGTAATTTACAGTACGCTCGCTTGATTAATTGTTTAAAAATTTCTAATATACATTATAAACACACTTTAAATATTTCTGCTCTAACTAGATACATGATCTCCAATTATTTGTCTCTATTTTGATAAATTAATTTTCAAATTGCTTTCTGTTATTTATTAATATAATTCAATCTTTTCATACTTAACATATAAAAAAAAGAATTGTTTTTTATGTAATTTTTTTTAGATTTTCGAAATGTAACTCATATAAAGATTTAGTACTGATACTGAGAATGCATTAAATCATATGTTAATACTGCAGGAGATTTTACACTTTTTCTCCAAATGTTTAATCTCCAAGACCCTTTCTCCTTTACATAGAATCAGTCACCCCCCCTCCATTCTCCGCAATGCATATTATTACAAGCAATCCAGATGACTGTCGGATTAACGGATGTGAATGCACATGTCTGTCGCATTATCAATATTGTGCCGTCTACAATCACGATGCGTTATAGCATACAATGTGTGTTGTTAATTTTATGAAATTCTTGTTGTTTTAATGAAATGTTTAATATTGGAATTAGGTAGGGTAATTGTTTTCTTTCCTTCTATAAAATAAATTTATTTGTTTATAACAGAAAATAATTTTTAAATAATTTTTAAAATATTAAATCAGTACCGCAAAAAAGCAGCATAAGCATTTTGAAGTCAAAAGCAATTAATTTTACACTTTTCGTGTTTTAGTAAGCATTTTTACATACATTCGCCTAGTAGTGGCTTGTTTATTGATGAAAACTACTTACATTTCTGATTTTCTTGGATCACATTTGAGAAATACAATTATCAGTTTCCACATACAAAATATACATTTCTATCGATAGTTTAAAAAGAAGTTAGTAAATAAGGAACATTGAATGATACGAATCACAACAAACAAGCAAAAATATCATAACACGTCACCTTTAATACTTATTATTTTACATTTTTAAATATTGAAAAATCTAAGAAGTTTCAATTAAAGAAAAAAAGAAAATATTTTAGGAAAAGGAAATATAAATATGTATTCGAATAATAAACTTAGTTAAGTGCACAAAAATTTTTACTTTTTTTTATTTTTATTAGGATTTCTTGCAAAAATGAAACATTTATTTCTTTTCCGATTAATAATGAAGTAAAAAAAAAAGATAACAATTTTAATGTTTATAATAATCAACTACAATCATGTGTGTAGACAAAAGACATTAATTCGTTTCTTTTGTATCAAAGGGAAAATGATTGAACATGTCGTTCAATGGATTTAAACCGAAAATCAATAAAACGAACTTGTGTTTTTCCCATTACTCTAAGTATTTCCTAATGATATCCTATAAACAATTAATTTTGTGTATAATAACGCGACATGAAAAAAAAAATTCGGTGAAGTTTATGATCTTGCATTGGGGTGCATTAATAACAGAGCTAAATGGTGTAATGGACGCCTTGCGGTGATATTTACCAAGGTACTGAGTCGATAAACAGTTCATCTGCTCCCGAATGAGGACTAAAGTGAATAAAATCTTTACTTCAATTATCTATTCTTATACTTATTCTCTCTATAGAACAAAATATTCAATATGTGGGAACTTCTTTATCTTTATTATTATTATTGTCAGACACATGTCCTAAAGTCGCTCAACGTACATATGGCAGATAAAGAGTTCATCGAAGCGTAATCCAGGGGACGTCTAATATATTAATCCATTAGAGGAAAATGGGGGAATAATTCATTTTATAGCCTGTGGGAACTAAGCTGAGAGGGTTATTTCCTCACTACCAGTGCAAACATGGATCACATTTCAGATGGAAGTTTCTTCAGTGTGCAAAACTGGCAGATAACCCAGCCCTCAAAATAGGGATAATCTTTTGGGGAAAAGCTCAAATACAAATGAAACACATGACATTTTTAATGAGATTTTGGATAGTGCTTATGTTTCTAGGGACATAAAGTATATTGGCTTAATTCATTCTAATATATGAATTAATTATAACATATTCATATAATAAATTATAAGAAACACAGGATTTTCAATCAATTTATCTAAATTTAATATAATACTTACAGGTGAAATTTAAGAAAATAAGGCATAACCATATCGCCGGGCGAAAGGAGGCCGACATAAGATAAAAGCTCTTTCTATAATTTGATATAAAAATAATCTACGTTGCAAAAAAAAAAAAAAAAAAAAAAAAAAAAAAAAAAAAAAAAAATTAAAATACGGATGATACCGATGTCTTTCAACGATCTGCTAATATTTTTTAATTTAACTTACATTTTAATTAATTTTGGAAGGTGATTGTAAATTCCTCATATAATAATATAAACAGCAATTTTATTGGTTCTTATCATGATATCAACCCTATTAATATCCTTGAATAAAACGTTTATTTACTAATTTAATTTTGTATACTGCAAAATAAAAATTTCCACAATAAAGTGAAATTTATTAAATTGTATTCTTCTGAAAATATAAATTAATATTATTAATAAATGGAAAATATTAATTTTTCCAATCCTCTTTAAGTGGGTTTTTTAAGATAGATTTCATTCGAATACAATATATAAATTGTAATCTTGTCTTGTAATCAACATACAACATTTCATAACATTTCACCTTCCATAATTTTTTTCGGCATGACTTAAAATTGTTATTGTTATTCATGAACATTTAATGCTTCCATCTGCAAAATAGGCAGTAAATTAATATAGTTATTTAATACGATAATTTTTGTAATTGAACAGTTTTTATAAAAAAAAAGTGGTAATAATTTATTGATTAAATAAAAAATTCATCGGATAAATATAAAATTTTTTTCTATAGGTAAAGAAAAGATTCTGAAAAATTGATAAACTGATAAGTGCTTAGTACTAAATTCTATTTATTCTTTCTAATGTGCATTTCTTGACACGAGAAAATTAGGTAACTTTATGTAATCAATACTAAAGAGAATGAATAGCAAGATAAAACAACTTAATCATCCCTTGAAGATTTTATGAAAAATTCGTTATTATATTTTAAAATATAGTAATCTGAAACAAATTTTTTAGCATTTTATTGTATAAAAATTTTGAATGTTTTTCATTGAAGTATTTTAAAATATTATATCCTAGAAATTAGCACACTTACAAGAAAATCGATGCTAAAAAACTGAAAGTTCTCTGCTGACATGGAAGTTAAAAAATTCTCATTTTGCGAGGAATTTATTGTTAATTAGAAATAGTCTTTACGAAAACTTGACCTTCGGACGTAGGGTGTGTTAGTAGATGGAAATCACAATAAATGGATGTGACATTAACAGCCCTTTTAGAGATTTTAATCAGATCAGGTTTGCTGCTCAAAGAATACCGTGAAAATATAATTAGAGGTGGAACGAAAATGGTATGCATAAGTTTATCTGCATGTTTCGAAACGAAATCATGCAACCACTTCTAGTCAAATTCCAGTCATTCATTGAGAGATACTTTAGGAGCAGAATTATCTTATTTACTAGGAACTTTGAAAATGATTATATGCCTTACAGTTTTGTAATGATTCGGATTTTCTGTCATTCTCAGTTCCTTCGAAATCAAAGGAAAGTGATTATAAATAATGTTTTAGTGATCTATTCATTGATCTAAGTATTTTCGTTGGAATGTTTAGCACTTTGCAGATTAAGCTGATAATGTAAGGAAATTGGTAACCATTTTCTGTTTCTGGGTATCTCTCGAATATTTGTCGATATGTCTATAAAAGTTATGAAATGTGTTATATGCGATAATCAAATTATAAATGACATGATATTAAATTACAGTCAATGAAATATATAATAAATAACTGTAATATTTCACTGCAATTTTTAAAAAAAGATACTTTGTAAAAAGGGAAACAAATACAAAAATTTTAAAAATAATTTTAATTAATAAATTAAATTAAGTTAGTAATTTTTTTAAAATTTCAATATAAAATATTAGAAAATACGCAGCATGGAGAGTAAATTCTATCATAATTATTGCATAAATTATAAGCTACCACTTGAGTGCGAAACATAATAAATGCAGTAAGATACTCTCATATTAAGAAAAGCTTACATAAATTAAATATGAAATGTGTAAATATATGCTAAACTTATTACCATTCCTAATGATGAGTCACAAAAATTATATATTCCCCCTACACAAGTAATATTTATATGGGATTAGAAATATTAAATAACAGTATTAAAGACATTAAATAAAGTTCAAACATGATTAATTGAAAATTATATTTCCATTTTGAAAGTAAAAATTAAAATTCATTGTGCAAATGAAAAAGTAACAGGTCCACTATTTGACCGTCTTTTACTTGCACATATTATTTATACATTGAGTTATAACGGTAATTATTTACTATTTCGGTTCTATCTGATTATATAATTTTGTCACAAAATTTTAAGATGAAATTTCAGTTAGAGTGTACTTATTTCAGAATTTGTACTTATGTACTTATTTCACATTTATTTATTACAGATAAATTAAATAGTTTTCAAGATATTTTGAATCGCCAATTAACAGGCAAACCTTACATAGTTATGCTCCAGGTTGTCTTAATAAAATTATTTTATTTTTGATTATTGTTTATAAAATTTCTTTTGAAAATATTGTTTTTTAAAAATCAATCTCTTGAAATAAAGGAG
>BPLR01014618.1:0-46768 GCA_021605095.1 Caerostris extrusa
TCTGAGGAAAAACTTTACCAACGGTGAAATTTCAAGTACTACCATTAAAATTTAATAATAAGATATCAGGTACTAAATAAATAAAGCTCAAAGTAAATGTTTAAATTATTGTAGGAAAATATTCAAACAATATTAAGAAGCCAAACAATAAAAAATAATGATCAACAGTAAATTTATTTAAAAACTATCGTTTAAGAACTATTTACGTATTGATTATACTCGTCATATATTTTATCACATTTGCTTTTGTTTATCACTTTTAATGAATGTATTTATTAATGATCAACTATTGTTTTATTTATTTAATTTTATAGCAGCTGAAATTTTAAAGAATAGATTTTAGTTTACGGATTACATGGTAATAATGATAAAAGGTATTTTATTTACTGTTTACTGAGTAAACATTTTTACCAAGGAGGAATTTCAGTATTATCATAAAAATAAAATTTAATAAGATATCAGGCGCTGCTTTCAAAAATAACTATTCAAATTATTGCGAAAATTATTCAAACAATATTAAATGTAGATAATAAAAATTATATTCAACAATCGCTTTATTTTAAACGTCGTTTAACAACTTTTCATATTGAAGTTGCGCTCATCATTTATTTTACCTTCGTTTACCAGTTTAAGGAATGTATTTAATAATCCGCTATTCATTTTATTTAATTGATTTTAGGGCTATTGAAATCTTTTGAAAGTCATTTTATTTTAATATATTACATCTTTTTCTTAATTCCATTTGAAAGTTGCCCTTGAAAAGATTTGTTAAAATGTAATCCATTGAATTTACAGTATCTTAAAATATTGCTACTAAAATAAAAACAACCTTTATGTTTTGGGATTAAATTAATGTTTTCATTTTCATTTTTTTAAAATTTTCTAAATGTTATTTATTTTTTGAGTTTTATCAATTTATCTAAATCTTATATAATTTTTGTCCTAAATTCTTATTAGTCTGGGAATTCCAGTTAAAGAGATTAATTAAAAAAGAATATTAGTTCATAAAAATTTTATAAAAAACCTCTATTTTTGTATTTTTTCAGACAGAAATAAACTTCCAAATTTTATTAAGAAATGATTTAAAAAATGTTAGAAGATTAAAATAATTAAACTGGAACTTTGAATTCTTTTGAACTTGTGCTCAGTCAGTTCTATTTTTTCCTCTGTTTTTTTATTATCTATTAAGTACTGTATTCATAAAACTATTATAAGTATAATAAACTTATGGTATCTTTTCAGAAGCGAAAAGTCAATTGATTCAGAAATTGAACCCGAAAATGACAAACAAAAGTACAGAAGCGACAGTTTGAGACTTCAATTATTCAATTTGAAAAATACTAATAACACTTTAACTAACCCATAAGCAAAAATCATATGGGCATAATAAATTTTATAGATATCTAATTTGACTAGCTGTATTATTTTCCGCAAGAACTATATAAAAAAGCAAAATAAAATATAAATATATTTAAATTTTTAAATAAATGCACACAAGAAAAAATTATGCAGCAAGTTATATGACGAGAAAATAGAAGAAATCAGATGTTTATGACATGAAATTCTTCATTTTTTTAATAAAGAATTTAAAAATTATTATTTACCGAACCCATAAGATTTATCAAATAAAAGATGATAAACTTACACACTCACTTAGTAATCATATTTACGAAAATGCTAAATATTCCATGCATAACATAAGACACGTGTTTAAAACACAGAGCACACAATCCAAGGATATCTATAAATGGCATAGATTTCATGCTTTTCAACAAAACAAAAGAAATGTGCGCACACAGATATTATGTAAATAATTTAATATATAATTAATAGTGTACTTTAGCGGTGGTAAAAGGATCTACTAATTTTCTACTGCTAAGTGTGAAAACAATAGACGAATATCGTGAAACTAACTTACTGGAAAATAAATTCTTGAGCTTTTCGGAATGGAATAAATTTCACGGCTTCATATGTGTCGGTTTTTAGGATCACTTGTTTGAGAAACAATCAAGCGATATACTGTATAGAGGCACTTACATAAATTGCGCTGTTATATGACTATTGAGTATATATTGCAGCAAGTTCTGCTTAAAATGAAGTCAACTGTCCCATAGTTGTTTAGGACTCAAACTATCTAGGAACATCAGATACACATCACCGAACCACAAGCGGCATCCCTCACAAATCTGGTGCCTGAAGTCAATGCAGGAGAGCCTGCGATGCAGGTTAAAAAAAAAGCACACAAACGAAAATAAGACAGAAAAGTAAGAAAAAAAAAAAGTCAAATCAAATCAGAGAATTAAAGACCCTACCAAGTGCTGACTGAGAAGAAAGCCGACTTATCAGCGCGGAGTCGCGACGGTGGTTTTAATTCACAAGAAGCATATCTGGAGGGAGCCGAAAACGATAATTTACGGCGCGTTGAAACAATGCACGCACTCAATCATTTCGTTTGGAAAGAAGAGCTGATTACCAGCCCTTCTTTCGATTCGGACCCCTTCCTGCTACTAATTGCACCCCTCCTCCCTCTGCCCCCACACGCCAGTATTAGCCCAGGTCTCTTTTCAATAGATCGCTAATTTGATCAAGTCCCATGATAATAAAAGCGAGTTCAGAGATTTGGCTAGGAAGTGCGTACAAAGCCAGCGTGGATGCCAGAGGACTGGATCCTTACCACCAGTGAAACGATTAAAGTTAATTGAGGCCTTTTGCTGCTGCCGTTTTGGAGAGAGAGGACAAGAACAACAGTTTTACAACGGTATTTATGTGGTGTGAGATGGATGTTGCAAGAGAGAAGAGGGTGTAAAAAGGGCAAAGCAAACCTTCCAGTGCCTTGTTCTGGCCAGCGGGGAAACTGAAGTCCGCATTGGGTGGGTTGCACTCTGGCGCTGACCATACTGGACATGCCGTCGGCCACGCGCTACGACCGATGGTGATGATGGTATTGGTTTGGGTGAGGCCCCTTTTCAACACAACAACTTCGGCAACTCAGGCTGGCTTTAATTTGACTACTAGTACTTGCCTTGTTTCACCAATAAAAGGGATGTCTGGCACAGGTGAGGACACTTCTTCCAAAATTTTTAGTGGGGTGGAGGGCAGGCACCCGCTGGAAGGGCGTCGGATTGCCCGCTTGTCCTTCCTCACGCCCTGATTACTTATGCTGGCGGCTCACTGGCGCACTTTTCCTGCACCGCTCGGCGCCAGTGGCGAGGCGCCAGGGCACCACAATAAGCTTGCACTGGGGCGCATATGGCGGACGGAGATTATACGGAGGTCAGCGGAATGGGTATCTGCCGCTGCTGTTGTTTTAAAAAGTTTTCCGAATCAGCAGCACTTTTGAGGAGCTGCATGGATCATAAATCAATTGCAAAAGGTATATATCCTTTTTCCTTTTCCTCTTTCTTACAGGACTTTTCAAGTGCTATTTGAGTAAATGAGATTTTGCTGAATGGTAGTTGTTATTTTTTTAAAAAATCTTAATGGAATGAGCTGAGATCTGTTTGTTTTGTTGCGCTATCGTTGTCAGGTTATTTCATTTATTTATTTTATTTATGAATGAATTTATTTATTAATGAATTTGTTTATTAATGAATTATAATTAAATTTATGGTTAAATAATAATCTTTATGTTAAGGGTACATTTTGTTTTGATTTTTAGTTGATTTAAATGGAGTTTCTCTTTTTCCGTTCAACTTCTTTGATATGAATCAAAGTCACAACAGCTAAAATAACACCGGTAATATTATTAATTATATAAGTTTTTATAAAGTAAGCTAAAATAATTATCAATTCTTATTTCATTTAAAATGGGAATATTTGAAATACATTTTATAATAACGAATAATCTTAATATTTGGCAATTTAAGAACAAATATTTCTCCACTAATAATTTGAAGTGTTATTGATTATTCCAAATAGTTCTATAAGACTGTAAAAAAGCTTATTTAGTGATGTTATTGAATGTAATATATAGATTCAGAACAATGTTATTGATTAGCTAATCGAAGGTTTGAATATTTGATTTTGACGAGAAGGAGCAGGTGGAAATAAGTCATGAATTTTTAATTATCGAGTTGTTATTTAAGTATTATTTATTATTTTTCTTGAGTTTGCATCATCTTATCTTAATAATTAATTAATATTTCTATGAGTTCATTTTTAAGTTTAAAATTTGTATTTTAGTAATATAAAATTAAATATATTTATTTAATATAATAAAAGAATTATAGGCTGTGTAATACAATGAAAATCAACATATTTTATTGCATTTACATCAGAAAATTTTAGAATAAAGGCCAAAAATGTATTTTAATAAAATGACAGAAAATGGCTTCCTTTAAAAACAAATCTTGTTTATCTGTATTTATGTTATACAAATAAATTAATTCAGTGAGTAAACCAATAATTGCTGTTAGTGTTGATAGTTAGTAGTTATTTAATATTTAATTTGCATAGAATATATAATTTTCACAAGGCTTTTTTTGAACCAAAGTCAAATATTTCTATTCTAGATGGTGCAGAAAAATTTTCAAGTTTTACTAATTGTGTGCGTAGCGATTTTTTTCTACATTAATGTTTTTCTCCGTTTTATTTTTCTTATATTCTTATCGTTTGACCATTACATTAATTTAATGGTACTAAGTGTGCAATGTTCTTTCCGCATATGTGATTCTCATTTTTAAATAATGTAGTTTTTGATTTTAGTTGGCAATATTCCCTATTTTTCTTTAAAAAAGAAAATGTATTTTATTCAATTGTTTTAAGAAAGAGAACAAAACTTTTTATATATATTTAATTTTGATGTTATTTTTACTATAGAAAAGAAAAACACTTAAATTAGATGGAGTTTCCTTAAAAATACAATTTGAGAAAAAAAAAAAATTCATTAATTTTTAAGCTTTATTACGTCAGCTTCTATAAATAAACTTTAGAAAAGAGAATAAGGTAAAGAGTAATTTTGAAAGAGAGAATAGTAGTAGATAGAAGCGTAATTTTGAAAGAGAATAGTAGCAGATAGAAGGAAAGAGTAATTTTGAAAGAGAATAGTAGCAGATGAAAAGTAATTTCTAAGAGAGTAATACAGAAAAATCAAAATTGGTGACAATTTAAAATTATTTTAAAAGAAGAATTAATAAATTTACATATTAATAAAAATTATTAAAAGATATATATGCTAATTAATATTCACTTGTAATAATAAGTAAATATTAGATGTTTATTTTCCATTCAGACTCCATAATTTTAATTTGATCCTAAGCTGTAATATATCAAAAGAATTTGCTCAACATATTTGTATTTTATTTAAAGATATTTGAATTAAAAACTCAAAACTTGTTTGATTTGTTTAAAGTTACTTAAATTATTATTATTTTTCACCATTTTTATATTAAAGAAAAGCAATTAAAAAAAAAGTGTTTTAGACACAAGACTGTCTAAAACACTTTAGTCTAAGAAGAATGCCTAAGAAGTGTTTATCTGGAATTTTTGTGAGGCCACTGGATTTAAAATCTACTGCTGAATAAACTGCACAAATATAATCACTTGTGTTTAATAATAATCACTTTCTGTGGAAACACATTATTCATTATAGAAAATATATATATAAATACTTAATTCATAAATAAATTAATCTATTAAGACATATTGTGATCTTTTATGGAAATAAAATTTAACCTTAGGAATCAATCATATTTTACATATTGTATTTTTAGATCCTTGGCAAAAGTGAAGACCAAGGCCCCGAGTCAACTGGCTTTACTTTGGTATATTTACTTCCAGCCAAAATATAGAAATAACGGTATAACCATAAATATATTATATCTTTTGTCAAGAAAAATATTTTTACTTGATATAAGTTTATTTATTTACTTTATCACAATAATATTAAAGTACTAAAAGCCGAATTGAATAATTATTGTGATGCAAGAAAGTAAAGATGAATAAACTAAAGAAACAAATTTAAGTACGTTTAATAACACTACAGCATAAAAGAGAAATGATTTGCCTTCTTTTCTATTTAACTCTCATATAGCTTAAAGAAATGATGAAATAGTTTTAAAATTGATATTATTATTTAAACGTATTTACATTTGAAAATTTTTAGAAAAATGGGAAGAATTTTTAACTAAATGTAATTTGTTTAATGTAGTTTATTTATTGTCAGAAGCCTACTAATGCCTCAATATGTTTTAAAAATCGACCATGTGTTTATAAACACAATTATATATATATATATATATATATATATATATATATATAACATAATATTATATTCAAGCAACATTTCGTTTGATTTTAATTTTAGCGAATTTTAATTAAAAAACTAATAATTTTATTAAACTAATATTATTAAAAACTATTAATTAAATAATTTTATTAAATACACCTGATGACTTTTTTTTTCACAAAATATGGCATTTAGTTGAAATTTACAAAATAATTTGTACTAAATAATAGTTTCTTGTAAATTTAATTTTTTTGTCGAAATTTTTATAATTAAGACATTTTATAATTTTGAGAATCAAAGTTCAAACCTCTTAACTAATTTGCAATGTCCAATAGAATGCGGAAATAAAAAAATATTGAGTCTTTCGACTAAGAATATCCTTAATAGGAAATAATAATAATAATAATAATAATAAAAAGAAAGGATGATTTTTAAAGAAACATTTTCAATACTATAAATAAAATTCGGTTCCTACGAAGGCTAAAGCAAAGCGATGCTCTTTCGAGAAATTGAATTCCAAGCGATTGTCCTTGAACATCGTTCTCTGACCTGTCCTCTATTCCTCCATTCGAAGGACTATGGCCAAGGAGTGACCGAACATGAACAGCAATGAACCTCTGATCCTTTCTGCGCTTAAACGATTTTAAATGGACTCTCTAACTGAAAGCAATGATTTCAGAACCCAAGTTCAATGATTCGTATCAAATTTGAATGAGAATCGGAACGTGCGCAAAATTAAAGTTTTTAGATATAAAAGATACTTTTGAACGCGATGATTGTATTTATAAAATTAATAGCTTTAAATACATCTGAAGTAATGCAAAGTAAAAACATTGACACAACATTAAAAAAGGTGATTTTATATAATTTTTTAAAAATTTACGGTCATTAAGAAAACAATTTAATTAGATTAAAATAGTAAAAATAAATATATAATAAAAAAATTCAATTTGATTTCAGGTGTTTAATAATACGAGTTTCCGTACATAAATTAAAATCACAAAGAAAGGAAAAAAAATGGCTGTCAAACGTGCTTAATATTTCTCTTTCGTCATTATCAATGTCATTTCTGTTTTCTTTATGGAGCTTATATGATCGAACTTAAAGTAATATCTTTCTTACAAGTAACAAAACAACTTACAACAACAACAACAGCAACTTTCTTACAACTTATAAAAGTTATAGTTCTTAAAGAAAGTAACGGTTTTTGGATATTTTTTTCTCAGTTTAAAAATGTATTTGATTTATTAAAGTAATGCTAAAATAATAAGAGGGTAAATTTAATTATTATCAAACAATGATAAAATAAAAAATATGATACTGAAAGCCTACAAGAAACTTATGACACATTCAAAAATAATAATTATAATTTCTTTTGTTATATTATGAAAAAAATTCTTATTCTTATTGTTGGCTTATAATATGAAAATATTTCGAAAACTCTTAGTATATAAAAAAATTAATTAAAAAAAGTGACTAAAATTCTCTTTAGTTAGTAGTTTTAAAATTTCGAATTTTCCCTTTCAAATTTGCAGCTGTCTGATCTATAATAGGCTAGCGCTGTGACCTTTGGTAAACAGGCTTCAGGTTCGAATCCTGGCGGTGCCATGGATGTTTGTGAGTGATTGGGAATTCACATTAAACTCCACGTTAAATCACGGTCTAATTAGCTTAAAGTGTGCACAAAAGGACCGTAGGGTGACAAATTAACCTTTCAAATTTATAAGAAATCCAAATTTACATTAAACCTAAAAACAAATGAGTTACAGATTAAAATATAAAATTTAAGCCGAAGATCAAAAGAAAATTAGTTTATTAAGATGAATCTGATATGATTCCTAGAATCATATTAATAAACCCATATAATTAAATATTAAGCTAATAATACAAGTAATCTTTTCCCTATTTTTTATTTCAGAAAACTTTTTTTAAAAGTTTTGCAATTTGTTTTTGGTTCAAATAACACTTGAGAAGATCAGAAACTAATTTGAAATGACGTTTTTTTGAAATACCGATGCATTAACAAAATATTTTATGATGACAATTTTTATCGCAAATTCATTTGACTGCATTATTCATAAAAACAGATGTTTTTAAAAAAAAAAAAAAAAAAAAAAAAACAGGGAACGGCAACAGATCAATTACGTAAAATGACTCAGGAAAAGAAAAATTATCCACCATGATGAATTTTAAATGAGGAATCATAGAATAAAAATAAAAAAGGATTTTATAAACGAAAGATCTTACAGTTGTTTTGAAACTTTTAACAATACATAAGGAAAACAAAGAAAATGTTAAAAAAAAAAAAATATGAATATCAGAAAATCACAAATTATTCGTCGTAGTCTGATAATTGCTAAGATGGCTATATTTAATTCAGTATGAAGCAGATGTATATAAATGCTAAAAATATATTTCGAATGAAGTGATTTATTTATTTTAATTGATACTATACATCTAGAATTGGTACTATACAGTTAGGGTAAACGTATTGATTTTTCTTTATTCTCAGTTTCACCAAACAGTTTTCCAATTTAACTCCAAGTTTAATTAAGATAACACTATTTAATGAACTCACGCTTTAGTTATTTAAATTCATTGTGATAATTTAATATTTTTAGCGAAGATGAGCTTAGTCAAGGATTCGAAATTGTAGCATGGGCCAAAAATGAGTTGTTGGGTTTTCTGAAAGATTTGTAAGCTCCTTATCCTTATTTATGCAACTAGAGACACTTAAAAGGACAGTACAATATTCACTTTGGCAGCATGTCACATCATCAGGCTGACTGTACCTCAGCTTTCTGGTTTGTTCACGCTCGAATTCAAAACAGTTCCTCTTACGATAACTTTTAAAAGACACCCTTCCTTCATAAGAAGCCTCTAGCATATTAAAATGGTAATGAGGAGGCTCTGGATTATTGTGTCAATACAGATATTTGAATTCTGAGAGATATCCGAGGCTCTATTCAGTACCTGGCTGAATGGTGGAAACATGGTGATGGAGTGGCGGTGAATATGGTTCAGCTTTTGGACCATATTCGGTGCCGTGCCCATAATAATAATATATTTTTAATATGGGTTGCTTCGCATGCAACGAGATTGCATATGATCTGGCCAAGGAGGGTAACCATAAGAGTTCTACTGATGGTGACTGCCTCTCTTTCTCGGAACTTGCCTCTAGAATCAAATTAGATATCAACTCCTCTTGGTGAAAGCCCCCATACGTAAGTGTAACAGTCCAGAACGAACAGACGGTTCTTGCTGGGCTCCGCAGTGGTCATCTTCGTGCTCAACGTCATATGCCGGGCCTTAAAGGGTTTATTCCCTTTGACCAAAATATAGTTTGACTCAACCTGTTACTGCCAGTATCTCGACTTGCACTGAATGTCAAAACAGCCAGTTGTGCTCAAGTCCTGATATCACTCACTCAGTTTGACCTAATATCACTCACTGCTAGAATTCACAATTGATATAAATTCATTCAGTATTAACCAAAGGTACATGTGAGGCTTGCTACATTGTTGTTGTTGCTGTTGTCGTAGTATTCCCTAAGTGTACAAGAAAATCAAATATCGTAATGCTCTCGAATAATATTGGCTATGTTGAATGACAGCTCGGAGTATAAATCTTCTTCCGAGGATGGTCCAAACAATGCATGGTGGCTGCAAAAGCTGGGCAATCAAAGACATAATGAGAAGTAAGTTCGACATCAGGTCAGTTGCCATATTTTTGGTATTTTTTAAAGCCATCAGCAAAAATTTTCATATTTTTGGGATGCTTCATCCATAATCTTATGAGAGTAGTAGCTGTTTTTTTTTTTTGTCGACATTTAGTTCTGTAATTTGGTATTTATTCTCATTAGAAAACGGGCAGCCATTGCCTCGAGAGGTTGCCTGATACATTATACTTACAATATGGCATCACTATATGGAATGAACATTGCCAAGAAGGGCATTTGTTTGGTATCGAAATAGCTCTTTTAGCCTCCTCTTTTGTTCAAACTAAAAAGGAGGCTCTTGCCCAGTATTCAGTTGTAGATGAAATAATTCAATTTTGATTTATGTGAGTGATACTTTTATTTGATTATTACTCCAAAAAGTATTAATGAAATCGATAAACTTTTATCGATTTTTATAAGAACAAAACATTTGTATTTTTTTTTTTTTTTTTTTGCTGAAACAAAGTTTCTGAAAAAGCTTTACTAATCGATGAAACTTCAGGATTAAAACTTGGCTTTTATGGCAACAAATAAAATTAAACCTCCGAAAAACCTCCGTCTTGGGTATTAAACGTTCTGATCCAAAACCGTTTCTTCAGAAATTCAAAAAGAAGAAGAAGAAGCCATTGCCTCTAGATGTGGCCTGGCACATAATATTTACAATATGTAATCAATATATACAATATGTAATCAACAATTATACAATATGACACCACTATATGGAACGAACATGGCCTAGAGGGACATTCGTTGGGTCTCGGACCAGCTCTTTTAGTTCGAGCATAATATTAGTTATCTAAGAGGTAGCTCTTGTCAATAAGCAGTTGTAGAGAAAAAACTTAATTTTTTTTTTTTTTTATGTGAGTGATACTTTTGTTTTATTATAACTCAAAAAAAGTGTTAATGAAATCGATAAACTTTTACCGATTTTATAAGAACAAAACATTTGTATTTTTTTGCTGAAATAAAGTTTCTAAAACAGCTTTACAAATCGATGAATCTTCTAGGATTAAAACTTGACTTTTTATGCCAACAAATAAAATTAAACCTCCCGAAAAACCTCCGTCTTGGGTATTAAACGTTCTGATCCAAAACCGTTTCTTCAGAAATTCAAAAGAAAAGAAGAAGAAGAAATTCGAAGTTTGGAATTCGTACAATTCTTCTCTCTCCCCTCTTCCTAAGTAAGCTTGAGAGCTTTTAGTTTCGCCTCCCTTTGTTTATGTGCCTTCAGTAAAAGCGCCTTCTTTTCCAAAGTCGTATCCCTAAAAGCAAATAACAAACAACAGCGTAGAGGAATCGCGTTTTTGGAGGATGGGAAGTACAAAAAAAAAAAAAAAAAAAGTAAAAAAATCCCAACCCATTCATTTTCGCAGAGGCCCAAAAAGAAGAAAGTTTTTGTTTTTGCGAGACATTTTTATAGAACCTTCAGTTTTTATAACTTTGGTCCATTTCTGGCGGGGTTTTAACGTTCCGGACTCATCTCTTTTTCTGCAATTGCTTTCTTCTCGGAGGAATTTACTTTTCCTGCTTTTATTTCAGCCATTTCTTTTTTTCTTTTCTTTTCTTTTTTTCTTTTTTCTTTTTTTTTTTTAGAGCTAGTTTGTTGTAGGATTTAGTAGACGCGGACCATCTGGGAAGGGGAAAAAAAAAAAAATTTTGTTGTGTGATTTTGTTTTTCGTTGTTGGATTTTTTATTTATTTTTAATCTAAAGTGGTATTATTGAACTTTATTTTTTTTTTTTTAAGAATAAAAAGTTCATTTTCGACTTCAAAAAGTTTCCGATTGTAATTAAGACGAAGGGTATAAATTTAAGGCTTTTCCGGAAAGTTTTGAAATATTTCCTGAAAAGTTTTTACCAAGTTTGATTATTTCTTTTGTCAAGCATTATTACGCCAGTAACAAGAAGGTAAACAAAAATAATTAAACCAAGAGCACACAATATGAAATAACTGAAAAACCTATAATGCAACAAAGTAGAACCTAAAGAAAAGCTGCGCTAGTTTCAGAAAATAGAAAAATGTGTAGGAAATGACTAGGAAGAAAAACTGTTTTTAAATGATATTTTTAAGAACAGTAACTTAAAAAAAAAGGGAGAAAAAAAAAAACAATAACAACTACATGAACAAAATTGAAAGAATAAATTAATACATCGAAAAGGAGTAATAATTTATTCCTTCAGTTTTGTTCTTAAAAATTAAGAATGAAGTTTGGTTCTTAAACAATAAAAAGAATGAAAAGAATCTATGAAGAAGGCATAATATAAAAATGAAACTTGATAGTAAAAGGATGAAGAATCTGTGATAAAGACAATAAAAGAATAAAATTTTCTAAAATAAAACTAAAATTTAACAAGGAACACAAATTTTTGTCTATTTTAAAAGGAATAAAAATTTTATGTATAATTAACTATCAATTTTAAATCTTCTATTTCTCAATTTCAAATAGATTAAAAAGTTTAAGCATTCGTAAAACAAAGTTGTAAGAAACTGAAAGTATAAAGCATTGGCATTACATAAATCTTATATATTAAATAATTTTGCTTATTTTGGGTAGTAATATTAGCATATTGATAGTCCTCCCATAAAAAAAGCAATAGCACCAGAATGAAATAATTTGCAACAAGCCATTTTGATAATATGAAAGAAGCAATTACAAAGTTGAAAATAATTTGGCATATTATTTGCATATCAATTATACATCACATGTGATTTTTTTTTTTCTAAAATTATAATTTTGTTTATTATTTTATTTAAATAGAAGTTTGATTGTGAACATTTTTTTAGCAAATATATAAATAAAAGTTTCAAAATTATTTTAAATTTATTAATAAATGGGTAACTGGACATTTTGTCTTCATGAACTACCATTTGTTGACAACATTTTTGGTAATAGCATTACTTCGGCGTGTAATTATTACCCTCTAGAGATATGGATTGAATTTTAGGATTTAAACGGCGTTTAATTTTTGTTATTATTAATATTATTGTTTGATATTTGAACTAATGAAATAAAAATAATTTTTAATTGGTTAACTGGTAACCGAATGAAAAATGTAAAAATCAATAAGATAATAAACAGAAATTCTTGAAAAAAAATTTAAAATACCTGAAAATAGTAATACAATTTTGGCTTTTCTTAAAATGAAGAAATGGTAGGGAACTGTTGTATATAGTTATTCAACTGATAGCAACTTCTTCATTTGCTCAACAGCCCCATGAAGGGCCAAGGCTGCCTGATTTCGAGACGGGGATGTCTTCTTTTTTACGAAGTAGGGTAGCTATTCCTACGTCCAACCAACTTCATTATAAGTCAGGCAGCTACGGTTTAAACTATGTTAACCACTACAAACATCTATGGCACCGCGAGTATTTGAACCCTGTGGCACCGAGGCCAGAGCGCTAGTCACTCGGCCATCAGGTCCCAACTGATTGCAACTAGTCAAATTTAAATCAATTATACCAATGAAGGTAAAACTGATGTTTCTTTTACATTTTATACGTATATTCTATAGAACAGCAACAAAAAAGGGGAAAGAACCGTATTGAAAATAGCATAAAAGTAATCAATATAACGTAACGGAAGGCCTGGATAACATTGTTACAAAACGAAGCGATTCAAGCGATAATAATCGACATAAACTAACACATTGCTAACACAATAACTTTATTTCTCTTCCTGATATACAACAACAGTACATAACAATTTTAGTTATAAAAAAAATTAAAAAAAAACGGGAGAAGCAAAACCAGTAACCGAAAACACAATTATAACACACTCAACAATTATCCTAGATCCATATCTCAAACTTGCATCCCATGCACCAATTGATAAAATCGAAAATTCTTCCTCTCCATCCCCACACCCCCTTGCTCAACTCTCTGCTGCCCCCTGCATTGCGAGGGTGGAAGGGATGAAACGAATTGATGCAATCTCAGAATCTGCTCTTGGGAAGGAAGAGAGGGGGGTGGACTGCATTTCTCCCTATCCCCGAAAGATAGGGGGGACGAGAACGAAGGAAGGGGGACAGTGAAAGGCGGCAACAGAGTTTGATGGACGATGGCGGAGGAACGAGACGATTGGTGTGGGAAACCAGAGGGAGAGAATCCTGGACGTTGAAAAGGGTCTCCTCTATTAAGCCGAGGACTCCTTCTTTATTAATGGCATTTACTGCAGATCTATAATCCCGAATGAACACTCTTCCGGGTGGTCGAACTGGGTGCTAAGTCGCCAACTGAAGCCGCCGTTGTTTTCTCTAAGAATTCGCTTCTAAATTAATTGAGAAGAAAAAAACTTGATATTTAAATGCGTGATGAAGATAACGGGGTCTTGTTTTATTATCATATATAAGGCCTTTGAAAAGAGAATGATCATAATTATTAAATTCTCAACATGGTCTTGTGATGAAAAGCTATACTATTCCCAAATGATCTAGTGATGTAAAAGCTATACTATTCCCAACATGGTCTAGTGGTGATGAAAAGCTATACTATTCAAACATGGTCTAGTGGTGATGAAAATCTAAAACCTATTCTATTTGCAACATGGTTTAGTGATGAAAAGTTATACTATTCACAACATGGTCCTGTAATGAAAAGCTATATTATTCTAATCGATGAAAAATAATTAAGTCAAGATTCATTTTTTATTGAAGAAAATTACTGGAGACGAACGAACATCATTCAGGGTGATTTATTTGGGTTGCGAATCATTAAAGACACTCTTTTCTGTTAAGGATTGGTATTGTATAGAATAAACACAATAAATAGTTAAAAAAAAAAATGTAAAAATGTAGTTAAACACTAATGTAATAGTTTCCTGTTAAAAATTGGTTCTACTTAAGCTGAAAATAAAATCCCCCAATTTTTATTTGAATACATAATTATGTCTTTAGTATGAAATAAAACTATAAAATTGAATCAGTGAAAGATTGTTTGCAACGTGGCAGAATTTATATTTATAAATGTAGTTTGTATTAATATATATTACTCATGAAGTAGAGTTCTACACTTTGTAATGTGGGTTTCTATCGGATACTAAAATATCACGTCGTAGAATGCTAGGCAATCTAAGTTTTGAGTAATCAGGAGATCAGGCTTCCGATGTGCTGGATGTTCCCCTCCAGTACATCGGAAGCCTGTTCTCCCTGATTACTCATTCGATGGAAATACATTTATAAGAGCACTACTGGCGAAAGAGGAAAAATTAAAAGAGGAATCAAACCAGTGAAATTCAAACACACTCAGTTATCATTATATCATCGCAGCATCATTATCTTCACTGCAATACAATATATTTGTAACGTTTAGACCCCTATGAAGCTTTTGCTACGCTTTAACATTCCTTAATTTGGTGATTAAATAACTATTACAGGGGATTTATCGAGTAGTTTACCAGCTACATCGTGCGATAATCTGAGCACAGGGTATAGCAAGATAGCATTCTTCTACTACTAATAACTGCCTTTGAAGAAGACAAGAATTAATGATATAATCCAACACTACTGTAATATACTATTACATGCATTTATAAGAAAACGAAATTTAAGAGTAAATTATAGATAAAAGATAATAAATAAATAAAATTCCATTTAAACATTGTATAATTCTTCAATTCCCCCATGAGAACCCATCTTTTGAAAAAGAGATTCATAGTCATCTTTTTTTATTGAAACTTAATAATAAAAACAACATTAGGCTCTTTATTTTGTCTATTAATAATATTTATAACGTATTTAGCTTCTCAGATTTTTGTTTCAAATTTCAATAATTTTTTTACAAAAATGTAAGAGAGAACTTTAATTTTTCAATTAATTACGACGAATACTGTTTTGCGATTAAAGGTTTGTGAGACTTGATACAAAGAGCAGTGAAAGTCTTCAAAGTTTTAGAATATTCCCAAAATGGTATGGTAAAAATTAATAAAAACATAAATAATTGATTAGAAAAACGTATTTTGTTAGTAGGTGAAAGTTCATTCTTTTCTCTTTTTTATAAATTAAATTAGGGAGAAAAAAAAGTATCAATATTATAAAAGGAGAATGAAATGAAACTGTAGTTTTTCCCCCTAGTATAAAATAGCAAATAATTAATAGATACTAAAAATGTTTTGTAATAGATATACATTTCATGATTTTTATTTAGCATAAATAAATACTCTCAATCCTATATGCCAATATTTATGCATATACATTTGATAAGTGAATCATTTTCTTAAAAATATTTTTAAAAAATTTTGTTTAAATCCTATGAATTTTTATATTTTATTGATAGCTTTACTTTCAAAATGCTTCTGGTAAAACTACAATTTATAGAAAATTATATATCACATCTATATTGTCAGAGGAAAAAAAAAATGCTGCTTTAATATTTTATACATGAAAAACTTCACTTAAGAAATATTAACGCTACACACATTTTAAAACACACTAATCCTTCCCGAATCGAAGACCTAAATTGAAAGCTTTTTTCCCATATCCCTTTTGTAATTCCAGTTCAAACATAAAATATTAAAAACCCTTTCTTGTAAAACTTCAGTCCATTTAATGTCCATTGATTTCGAAAACGATTCTTTCACCCTGACCATATTGCTTTTCCATTGTATCGACAATTGTAGAAATAAAGTACATGGAAATTGCCATAAAAGCAATCTCTTATTTCCCATTGAAACTCAAGCATGAAACGCCATTTTAATGCATCATACAACTCTCAACTAAACACCGAGTTCCCGCTCGCCAGCTAATGTTCTCCACCACAAAGATGCCACCGACAACTTGTTTCTGTGTTACCTTGTATCAGCCGACACAAAGCCAACAACCACCAGTTCCCCCATTCTTTTTATTTACCATGGCCGGGTATTATGCAGTTTTAAATCGATATGATGGAAATTCACCACCGTTAATGAGTTTCCAGTGCCTCGCACTGATTTTTACAGAGTCAACAAAGATGTTGATGTGATTGTTGATCTTCTGTACTTTTGCCGAACCAGAGGAGAAAACATTTCGATCTTTTTATTTTCCTGTTAGTTGTTGTTGCATTGCGTGAGACAACAACTGCAGTTGTGGCATCGAGTCTCCAGATAAACTGAATGTTTCTCTCGTACTCAAACGTTTGAATCGTTGTTTGCGTGGGTAAACAACGAAGGTAAACTCGGCTTCGAGATCTCGGCCGGATAGTGTTGTTCTGAAAAAATCTCGTATCGGTTAAAATGAGAACATTAGGTGTAAATGACCAATGTTTGTTTTGTTTTTGAAACAGCAGCCTTTTAATGGTTTGTTTTTAATAGAAAAGTTTTTGAATGTCTGGAAGTGAGAATGAATGTGTGGAGCTATAGTTACATGTTTCTGTATAAGTATTTTTAAGCTTATATTGATGATTCAGTTTTTTAATTGTAGTTGATCTCTAATTATTTCAGTTTCGTTAGAAATAAAAATTGTAAAAAGTTTATTAAATTTTATTTAAAATTATATTTTAAATAGTGTAGTCGCATCAAAGTTGAGTGCTTATTTTATAGATATGCATCTTATAGAAATGTATACATTTTAAATGCATGCTTATTAAATACATTAGCAGCCTGATGGCCAATTGGATAGCGCTCTGGCCATTGGTACCACTGACTTCAGGTTTAAATCCTGATGATGGCATGCATGTTTCTTTGTGATAGTGTTTAGACAGTGTTTTTCCAAAAAAAAAAAAAAAAAAAAAACTGGTATTGGTAAAATGAGAACATTAGGTGTAAATGACTATTTAATGTAATGTTTGTTTTTGTTTGAAAACAGCAGTCTTTTAATGGTTGTTTTAATAGAAAAGTTTTTGAATGTCTGGAAGTGAGAATGAATGTGTGGAGCTATAGTTACATGTTTCTGCAATTAAATACTTTATAAGTATTTTAAGCTTATATTGATGATTCAGTCGTTTTTAATTGTAGTTGATCTCTAATTATTTCAATTTCGTAAGAAATAAAAATTGAAAAACATTTATTAAATGTTATTTAAAATTACATTTTAAATAGTGTAGTCATATCAAAGTTGCATGCTTATTTTAAAGATATGCAATTTGTAGAAATATAAACATTTTAAATACATACTTATTAAATGCATTAGCGGCCTGATGGCCAATTGGCTAGCGCTCTGGCCATTGGTACCACAGACTTCTGGTTCGAATTCTGGCGGTGGCAGGGATGTTTGTTTGTGGTTCGGAATCCACGTTAAACTGTAAGTCCCGGTCTAATTAGCCTAAAGTGTGCACAAAATGACCGTAGAGTGACAAACTAAGCTATTAAATACATTAATACATTGATGATTCAGTCGCTTTACTTGTAGTTGATCTCTAATTATTTCAACTTAGCTAAGAAATAAAAATAGAAGAATATTTATTAAAACATTTGTTAAATATTACATTTAAAAATTACATTTATCAAAGATGTTTGCTTATTTTAAAGTTATGATTCTTATAAAAATGTATACATTTTAAGTACTAGCTTATTAAATATATTAATACATTGATGATTCAGTCTTTTTACTTGTAGTTGATATCTTATTATTTCAGCTTAGCTAAGAAATAAAAATAGAAGAATATTTATTAAAAAATTATTAAAAAGTTATTTAAATTATATTTTTAAAAAGTGCAGTCGCATCAAAGTTGCAGGCTTATTTTAAATATATGATTCTTATGAAATGTATACATTTTTAATTTTTACGACTGAATCATCAATTGAAATCATCTCAATCATTAATGTATTAATATATTTAATGAGTATACTTTTTAAATACATGCTCATTAAATATATTAATACATTGATGATTCGTTTACTTGTAGGTGATCTCTGTTTCAGCTTAACTAAGAAATAATAAAAATAGAAGAATATGTATTAAAATATTTATTACATGGTATTTAAAATTACTTTTAAATAGTTTAGCCCCATCAACGATGCATGCTTAATTTAAAGATATGATTCTTATAAAAATGTATACATTTTAAATACATGCTTATTAAATACATTAATACATTGATGATTCAGTCGTTTTACTTGTAGTTGATCTCTAACTGTTTCAGCTTAACGAAGAAATAAAAATAGAAGAATATTTATTAAAAAATTTATTAAGTGTTGTTTAATATTAACATTTAATTAAAATTAAGTTTTTAGCGTAGGCTCACCATAGATGCATGCTTATTTTAAAGATATGCATCTTATAAAAATGTATACATTTTAAACACGTGCATAATTAAAGATGCACGCATAAATAACTTCGAAGTCATTGAATTAATTTTTTTATATTTTAAATTAAAGGATATAAATACTTACATTTAAATTTATAATGATGTATCAGAAATGTCAATTAAGTTAGAATAATAAATTATGCATGTATCTTGTACTTTAATTACTAAGTACCAAACAAGAGATTAATTACTTCCACATTGTTAAATGGAATATTTAATTGTAAATAAATATATAATTATTTTCAAATGATTAATTGTATGCTTTATTTAAATGTAATTAACTATTTTCGTTTTAAAAAATAAAGTTTTATTTTCGCGACTTATATTGAATACTGTTTTGTTCAATGCTTTTAGACGCATTATAAAATTAATTTAGCACTCAAAAATAGACGAGTTTAAAGACCTGAAAATTGTTAGGATCAATAATAAAGATGTAAAGAATGTAGTAGACAAGAATAGAGGCTAATAATAGTAAATAGAGCTTTAAATTTATAAATAAATTTTTAATTATTATCATAAATTATGCAATCTAAATTTTTTTTTTCACACTAGAACTTTTATTTATTATTATTACTATTATTTTGCGAATTACTTGTTGTAATAATTTTTATTTCCTCCTTTCTCCATACTAACTTGACTAAAAGAGACAATTGCTGTTTAAAGAATATCTCCTTTTTATTGTTCGTAATTATGTTGTTTATTATTATTTTTGTTCTAAATTAATATCTATAATGCTAGATGCCAATAAAATGTTTAGATATTTTCCCTTGTGTTCCATTTATTCAATCCACCGATTGACAGACAATGAAAGAAAGATATTGCCTAGCCCGACTCGTGGTTTAGTGCTAACTCGCGACACTGGTGAGCATTAGGCCGGAGGTTCAATCGGCTGGCAGCTTTGTAGACATTGTTTCAAAAGACGAGGAGGTTGCCTTTCTGCTGGACTTTAGAGTTTGTTGAGCGACTTGATGACTAATAGGATAGAGCTTTTTCCTTTGATACCACAAACTTCAATTTCGAATCCTGGTGATGGCAGAGATGTTTGTTAGTGGTTTCTGAACCCACGTTAAACGTTAATCATGGATTGGCTCGATCTGATTAGTCTAAGTGTGCAAAAAAATGACCGTAGACGACAAACCAAACCATTATAATTTGCTGTCTCACATTTGTATGTTCTAAGGTAGAAAACCCAGAAAAGTTCTCACCACGCAGTCTGTATGTCTATGTCAGATGCTTACAGCTTAGTGTCAGTAAGTAGTTTTGACATCACCAACGGATTTAAATCAACCTATTGCAGCCTCAACCCTAATTTTGTGAGTTATCTGAGGCTAGCTTTAAATGTTTATTAGTGTCATTATGAGGTGTACTGTCTGATTTCAGTAACTTTTCATCAATAAAGAGACATCTTTTTAGACTTGGTTGACAATTATTAATAAAAAACATTGATGGTATATATTTTAATTCATAAAATCTTACTTTTTCGGAGTTCGTTTTGAAGATAGAATTTTTCTTATGATTTTATTTGTTTTGAACAGCATGAAATAATGACTTTTGACAAAAAAAAAAAAAAAAAAAAATCATATTTTCTGAGAGTTAAAAAATAGTATTACTGTAAGCATGGCAATAAATATCGATAACTGTAATCCTGTATTTCTCCAGGATTAGTACTAAGTTCAAAAAGACCTAATACTATACTCTGACTTTCATAAAATATTTTGTAAATTTATAAATTATAAATTATTAGTAATAAATTATATTGGTAATATATGAATTATGCATAATTATTAATTATAAATTATTAGTTGACATGATAGGCAATAATTAATAAGTCCCAAATCTACGATGAATTAAATGAGACATTCATGGCAATATTGTTTATTATTGTTTATTAAACTAAAACAGCTATTTGTTTATTTACTATTTTATAAAAAGACTACAATGCCGTCGGGGCCTGAAATGCCGTCTCGGTACTTTTTAAGATTGAGCTAAAGAGGATATTTTGATTAGGGATTATAAATTCCCCTTCCATTTAGTTTTTATTCTTTTGCTGATACATAAATTAAATTCTTTTCTGATACATAAATTTTTTTGTGTATTTTTAAATTTAAATAACCATAATTCCTGTTTAATTAATAAATATACTTGATTAAAACTTATTCTCTAAATGTTTCCGTATACAAAAGTTATTTTTAAGTGAACATCTTCCATAAACTAATAATGTGTTGAAATAATGAGTTTTTGTTTGTATAGCACAGACACTTTCTACTGTCATACAAATATTTTATGTAAAGTGAATTTAATTAAAAAAAAATAATCAAATTCTTTAAGTCTAGCAACTTTTCTTAAAATTGATTAATTACTGTGTGCCCCTATAGTGACATTGTTGTAAAGCAGACTGCATGCTTCTTTTTATTAGAAAATTGCTAAATTTCCTGGCACTACTCAAGAAAACAAACAACTCACTAACCTACTATTATACAACCAATTTATGCAAATTTTCTTCAATATGCACGAGCCGAAAAAAAAAACTTAATCTCATTTCTATAAAAGCTGGTCATTGGTTCGAACCCAAAATAACAAACAGCAGCCAGCCAGACATGCGAAATTCCCCGCTTTTAATCATACGGACGCCTTTCCTGGAAGGCAACTCCAATTACATTAACAGGGACTCCCTTTGATACACCGTGTAGTGAGTGTTGGCCCACAAAGATGAACGCTGTTTAAACGAAGGTTAATCCCTGTCGTATAACAAGCCCTCTCGACACAAACTTTTCTTTCTGCAACACTCCAGGCACAACCTTAATAAGATCTGTCTATAGGCAGAGAGCGTTTGTGGTGGGTTGTTCCGGGTAACAAGATTCCGACCAACCACTTGTCGCTGTGTCAACTTTCCGGCTACACACCTTCCGGAAAATCCCCTCCAACTTCGAGTGTTGACGTTGGCACTTAAAAGCCGGACCTCCCTCCCCATCCTCTTTTGATAATCTCGTTTCCAGAATTCTCCTCCCTCCTTTCAGTGGTTAGGAAACTAGGTTCATCTGCCCCCCCCCTCCCCCTTGGCCTATGCGGAAAAGTTCGAAGGTTTCTGCAAACAGGAGAGTTGTCTTCTTCCACTTTCGTGAGAAGATTTTGATGGATCCCCTTTTGTGAAGGCAGGGGTTCTAGTCTCTCTAGATTCTTTATTCTGTAATCGATGGATAATATTGGATTCACACTCGAGGCAGCTCTTGTCGGAATTTAGTGGGAACGTGTCTGAATTGGGAAATATTTTTCTAACTAAAACGGACGCAACGCATTTTTTCACTAGCTGTTTTTCATAAAATTGTTGGCAAATCATAAAAATTTACATTTTAACATGATAAAAATGCATAATCACGTATAAAAATTTAAGTAGACATGCAATTTTTAGGTTATATTCAGGTTCGATCAGCAAAGTGCACAGCATAGCCCTGCATGAGTAAAACAATAAAGTAATCATTAAGGAATATTTGATTACTTTTAGGAAGATGCTGATGCGTATTAGCACTGAAAACAGTGCTAATCATCCGCATTAGTAAATTAATCATTTAAGAATGGCCTTTACGATTAGCTTTAGGAACGATGCTTTGTTAATCATCTGTATGAGTAAGTGAAAAGTAATCCTTTAGGAATCGTCGGTTATCTTTGGAAATGATTTAGTGTTAATCCCCGGCATTCGTAAAGTAATCATTTAGAAATCACCGATTACCTTTAAGAACAATACGATGTTAATCATCTGTATGAGTAAGGGAAAAGTAATCCTTTAGGAATCGTTGTTTGCCTTTAGGATTGATTCAGTGCTAATCATTTGCATTAGTAAAGTAATCATTTAGGAGTCCCCGATTACCTTTAGGAACGATACGATACTAATCATCTGTATGAGTAAGTGAAAAGTAACTTTAGGAATCGTCGAATACCTTTGGAACCGATTCGGTGTTAATCACCTGCATTAGTAAAATAATCATGTAGAAATCGCCGATTACCTTAATACGATGTTAATTATCTCAAAATGAGTAAATGGAAAGTAATCCTTTAGGAATCGTTGTTTAACTTTTAGGACTGATTCAGTGCTAATCAGCTGCATTAGTAAAGTAATCACTTAGGAGCCGCCGATTACCTTTAGGAAGGATGCGATGCTAATCATCTGCATGCGTAAATGAAAAAAAGTAATCATATAGGTTTGTATTGGTTTGCAGCTCTACGGTCATTTTTTGCACATTTTAGGCTAATTAGACCGGGACCTATAGTTTAAAGTGGATTCCGAACTCCTAACAAACATCCATGCCGCCGCCAGAATTCAAACCTGAGAACCTGTGGTACCAAGGGCCAGAGAGCTAACTAACTATATATATATATATATATATATATATATATATATATATATCATCATACACATGTTCGTAATTATCATATTCGTAAAAGCATCACATAGTGCCATCCTTGTTATTTGCTTGGTCAAAGTGATAATGCTTAATAAAGAATTAAATAAAAGATTTTAAGGGCAAAAAATAAATTTTTTTTTTCAATTGAAGGATGTGCAGTGAAGAAAATGTCCACCTTTATTAGTAAAGATTAATTTGTATTTTTTCATTTGTAACCTTTTTCTTTATTATAAAAAGATTAATTCAAAATAATATAATTGCGAAAAATTAACATTTTTCCTACCCTTATAAATTTCAGGCTTATTTAATGCTCATCCATTTTTAACTTACAAAAGTTCAACAATGTTTCACTCGTTTGAAGCAGCAAAACGATTTAATTTTAACGATCTTCGAGCGAAACAGTAGTGGAATGAAAAATTTTGATATTAACAGAATGTTACCCAACCTAACGACTATCAATAGTTATCTCAAAACTTCCATAAAGAGAGATGAAAATTTCAGCTGCATTATACAGCGAGAAAATTAAGGTCTAATTTAAAAGGTTTCTTTATGGAATAAATTTGTGTTTAGAAAACCATAAAATTAATTTTTGTACTTACCAAGAAATCGATTTTATCAAGAAATTGATTTATGGGCAGCTACAACTGACATTATAATAGAAAAGAAATTAAAAATTGAAAACAATTATCTGAACTTATTTCTTCTGAAAATTATTAAAATAAATACATTAATTTTTAAATATATATTTGATTTTATAGATATATTTCCGTCATATATATATATTGCTGATCGGCATTCAGCAAATGCGACATCCATCTTGCGCAGAGTTTTCACATCCTTAATTTTTCGTGCAAGATATTTCGCACCCTTTCTTCCGATATCCCCACAGCCTCAGCTATCTCATTCATCATCACTCGCCTATCGTCCAGCGCGATATCATGCACTTTTACGATGGTTTCCGGTCTTTGGCCGTCTTTCACGTGGGTTATCTTCGAGGGATGTGTGACCGCGTATAAATTCAGCTGGCCACTTTTTAACGGTTGACATGAAAGGAACAGAGTCCGCGTAAACTTTTGTCAACTTCAGATGAATTTCCTTAGGGGTTAATCCATCCAAAACGAAGAATTTTATGACCGCACGATATTCAAGTTTATCCATTTTAATGAAAACACGCAAGACGTCTAATGCAAAAATCGTGTAAACAAACTAATTGAGAAAACAAGTTGAAACTTGTAATACGAACTAATGACACGTGCACCCAGGTAGGAAACATAAATTTTTGCTGATTGGAGCGCCATCTCTGTATCAGTGAAAAGTTCTCGGCTTGATACAGAGAAAAATCTGAAATTTCCTACATAATGTTTTGAATATATAGAATGTACGGAAAAATTCCCTCAATATTTACTAATCTTAATTTATATTGATGAGCAATGATGGCACAGTAAGATATTGGCTTATCTGCTTCTTGATTATTCACTGTCTCTATATTGTTTTGATTGTAGTACTTAATTTGATTACTTTTATTTTAAATTTTAACCGTAATTATATTGTAAAATGTATTATATTTGAATAATAAATTTGATTTATCAAGTGAGATACCCACATAGGAAATAATGAATTTGTATATGGTGTAATCTAGTTTCTTTTGTTATTGAAATACAGTAATAAGAATAGCTTACTCTCGATAAACGTAGGGTTTACATCATTATTACATTGGAATCGCATTCCGAAAAGTTATCTATTTATGGAAAAAAAGGATTTAAGTATAATTCAAATTAAGGAAGTATGGTTGATTAAAAGTATAAAATGAAAAACAAAAATGTTAATTGAATGTTTTTTTTATTGCTGCTTAATCAGATAGAAATGTGGTATAACTGTTTTTTTTATTTGTTCTTTGTTTTTTGCTTAGTACCATAAAAATTTCGTGGTAAAGAGCACAGAGGTTATTAAAACGTCTCAAAGTGTCTTCTTATTTATTCATTTCAATTCTTTCAACTTCTTGTAAGTTAAAGGCATTTTATCTTTTCTTCAGTATCTCTGCTTTCACTGATGGCTGGTGTAAGAAGATCAATCCAATTTTCATTTGTCGTTTCTCGATCATTATTCTGGATTAATTCATTTTCTACCATATCTGAAATCCCTCGTCACCAATTACTTTTGCGATTTGTCCGACTTCTTTAGCTTCATTTTCAATCGATGAAAATCCTTTTTAAAAATGTTGATAACTCTCTTGTAAAAAGGGCGTTGCTCCGGTAACTCGGCCAACTCGATGCTGCTAACTCCTTATAAATGAAATCCCTAGCGTTGTTCAAATGAAATGGAAACAATTAAGATAACGCGTATGTTCAAAATTGCATTCTTCAAATACGCAAATATTAAATTATATGTTATGAATAGGGAGACCTGATGGTCAAGTGATTAGCGCTCTGGAGATCGGTGCCATGGATGTTTTTAGTGGTTCGGAATCCACTTTAAACTGTCGGTCCCAATCAAATATAACTACAGAGCGTGGGCCGTTGGGCTAACAGTCCTACACCGTAAAAAGAAAACATCTCCTGGCTCGAAGTTTGCCAGTAGGCAGACAGCCTTGGCCTACCTCTGAAGAAGAACTAAGAATATGATAATTATCCGTTAATTGAGTAGGATATATTTTAGTGTTGGAAATAGATGAAAACAGCTTGAAACCTTTACTTACGAAGTAAAAGCGAAAGATCTGGTGCGTCTGGTATGGCACGATAAATCGAAGACAGGATTTTACATTTTGATCCCAGAAAAGCGGTCGGGGTTGAGGATAGATGCTAACTTTGGGAGTGTCCTTTTGTATTTCAAGAAGATAAGGAGATTTCAACTTCGATATTTTTTTTTTTTTTATGAAGGACTTCATCCAAAATTCGAGTAGCAAAATGATGGAGCAGTGGCCCTCCGTGGTGCATCCTGGCTGATTCTGGAACATAACTGCCATTCTAATGGAGAATAATTTAAAAACAAAGTGTCCGACATTCGAAATAGCAGTTACATGATTAAACAATTAAAAGACTTAATGTAATCTTAAAATACGACTAAAGTTCCTTTAATAAGTAATAAACCTGAAATATATATATAAAAGTTTCAGAGAAAAATAGTGGATTAAAATAAGGGAAAGAAGAACCTTTGAAATGATTCATAATAAGAAAAAAAAAAAACGGATGATGACCAAGAATATATTGCTATCTATAATTAAGAAATTGAAATTTTTATGGTGATTCTTAAAAAAAAAAAAATCCAGTTTCATCGCAGTTTATTTCATAAAATCATCAATTCAGTTAGCCAGGAAAAAAATATAACAGACATTGTCCTCACCTATGGCTGTCGAATATTAACGATATATTATGGAAGAAAGGCTTCAATATATTCAAAGAACACCTTTTTTTTTTTTTTTTAAATATTTCATAATAATTCTTTCTGACACAAATTTTGTTATGAGGATTTCGATTTTTAGGATAATAATCTATATAATCTACGTTGAAAAGATATATTATTAAGTAAAATAAAACAAATAGAACTTCGCTGCTTTCAGAGTTTAGTTATTTTCACAAAATGGTTTTCTAATTGTTTAAAATTTCAATTACACAAATTTGCGAAACAGAATGTGTAAGCAATTAGTTCCAGTGACTAACTTTCTTTAAAAAAATATTGAATGCAATTGTTTCCTGTCAATTGTAAAGTTCAAAATCAGTAACAAAATAAATCATATTCACATTTAAAATTTAAATAACGGAAACTAAAAGTTTATGATGGTAAGAAGAATTAATGCATAAATGGTAAGTAGAATTAAAAATTTCAATAATCAATATTAATTAAGTCAATATCATATCAAGATGCGATATAATAAATAGGTTACTTTCATATCGAGATGTGGTATAGTAAATAATTCATATAATTTATTATAATTAAACTAAAATGTTTTGAAAAGACTCTTTTTAAATGTTCAATTTTTCTTTGGTTTGGTTTGTCGCTCTATGATAATTTTGTGCACACTTTGGGGTTATTAGACCTGGACAATTTAACATCAATTTTTTTCTTTCAGTCAAGAGCAAATTTGGATTATTGTGAATTGATTATTGTGTCTGATATTTAGTAGTTACTTTCCTCTGTGTTAGATCAATCTAAAAATTTAATTAAATTAAAAAAAAAAAATGGGATCTAGCTGAAAGAGTAATTAGGAATTTTGATCGAAAATGGCTTTCTCAACGTAATTTTATACTTTGAATGAAGTTAATGGGATAGGCTGTAAACACGAAGCAAATGATCCGATAGACTTTTCCGGAGTGGTGTAATACGAGATGCATTGCACGAAATTCTGAAAATGAAACGAGCTGCACCGTCTGAAGCAGAGCAGGCGGACGATCTCGTGTTCGGAAAGAGTCAGTCGGGGGCGATCCGCAGGCAGGTGTCCTGTTGGAGCCGTCATCATCGGAATTGGTAATTTAATTATGTGGCCGGACGGAGATGGAGTGGCTAATGGGTCGCCAGACCCGCTGGGACATAATCCCCGCATTAACTGCCGACGCACAACCGCCCCACATTTGGCACTTCATCTCTTCTGCTCTCACTGTGTGCTGGTCGGAATCCTTGACCTGGAGCACAGACACAGACATATACGGTTTATACCATTTGAAGCAGAAAAAAGTGTCAAAGTTTTTTTTACATGTGTTCATTTCTTCAATGTTTCCTTTGCTTCAAAATCAACTTTCACACTACATCATGTAATATTATATTGCCATATCGTGAGATATTAAATTGCCTTACCATGCGAAGCCATACCATACGTA
Source organism: Caerostris extrusa (assembly GCA_021605095.1). Classification (NCBI taxonomy): domain Eukaryota; kingdom Metazoa; phylum Arthropoda; class Arachnida; order Araneae; family Araneidae; genus Caerostris; species Caerostris extrusa. The sequence continues at coordinate 28,372 of BPLR01014618.1, forward strand.
ATTTACGGATATATTTTGCACCACAGATCTATGTTAGATGAATCGTCTTACTACAGAAAGACAGTGATGAATCTAAGACTTGAAATAACATAAGCGTAAACGTCCTATCCTTTGTTGTCACTTCCTCTCAATAAGTAATACCATAAGAATTGGAATATAGCATTCATATCAACCATTTAGTCATGGCCCTAAAATAACAAGCCTTTAACCATAAGAAATAAGGTTATATATATATATATACAGAGATAGAAATATAGGGAGATAGAGGGATTGAGCATTTGACTTTAAAAAAATCTAGATTGAGCATAATCTATTAAAGAACATTTCTCAGTAATCAGGTAGCTGTTCATCAACGTTTTATATATTGTTTCTCTTTCAAATAATGAATTCCTTTTATTTTCGAATTTATTATGAATATATTGTTATTATGAATACTCTTCTTCGAATAATGAATTTTATAACCTTTATTGATTTTACCTCTTATTTTTTAACTACTTGTTAGTTGTTAGTTGTAAGAACGATGAAAATAAAAAGAATTGCTTTACGGAAGTCTTAAGACAAACTAGATTACATTTGTTGCACCCCTGGGATAAACAAAAATAATTAACTAATTGTTTCAGATTGTTTACTCTAACATTTATCTACTTAAGCAGCCACTTAGATTAATAAAGTCGAATTTAGCCAACTATGGTAATGCAGTCAATCATTCTATATAATATGTTGTTTAAACATTTTTTACCATTTATCTAAATTTTCTCGATTCAGGAAACACTGTGGTACACTGAATCATAATCAGATTGATGTCCGTCTACATATGCTCTTGTAAACTTCAAGTGCCATTCTGTGTGAACAAGGTATTCCAAAGATTCTATCATGAAATATATATATATATATATGTGTGTGTATATCTATATATCTATATATATTATTATTTCAGCTCATGCTTTACAATTTGACATCATTCTAATTCAACTTGCTCTTGTATAACAATTTGACATCATTCTAATTCAACTTGCTCTTGTATAACAATTTGACATCATTCTAATTCAACTTGCTCTTGTATAACAATTTGACATCATTCTAATTCAACTTGCTCTTGTATAACAATTTGACATCATTCTAATTCAACTTGCTCTTGTATAACAATTTGACATCATTCTAATTCAACCTGCTCTTGTATAACAATTCGACGTTATGTCACTTTCATTAAATTAAAAAATCACTGTATCACTGTGAATAATCATAAATTGTATAAAGGGAATATCCATAATTTGATAGTTTGGCATATGTGTAATTGTTGTAAATGTACTTTCCAAAACTACTGTGACAAGAATATCTAGATGACAGACTTTGCTAGGTCTAATAATTATAATTACAGTCACACATTAACAGTTTACTGCATGCATGGGTTCAATAAAATCATAAGAATCAAAACCTAATCTGCACAAATTTTATTGAACACGTCTTTAATATTGAAAACCAGCAGAAAGCAAGGAGGTATTAATTAACAAAATGAAAACATGTACTTGCATAACTTGAATACATGTACTTGCTAAAATGAAATATATGCAATGTTATGTTAGTATATAACGTTAAATGTTACTGCTAGAGGAACCAGTTGACCATCTCTGTCTTTCCGTGGCTTGATGGCAGCCACTTGGCATCCAAGTTATCCGCCAAGCTCCCGATGTTCCACTGGTGTCCTCCCCCGGGCCCTGACCCGCAGACACGATGGACATTTATTTTAATCCCCCAGAACTGTTTGCCGTGGGAGCGGGGTGGAGGGGGGATTACGACACCTAAAGGAGGAGAGGATGGGAGGACGATTACGGGCCATAAAGAGTGGACCCGATTTCAGACCTCAGCTGGATCAACGCTCGCCGGGAACATTTCCGCGCGTTAAAGACAGGACCCTAACCTCAAGAGCGGGATTTTTTATTCGCCCATTGTGCGAGCAAGGGGATCCACTTTGGGGATTAAATAAGGATAAGTTAAAATGGAGCGATGAAAGCTGCGGGATTTTTGTAATGGCAGTAGATGTCTTGTAAGGTGAAAATGGTTGTACGTTGGATGTAGCTTTCATATACGCTGGCTGAAAGGTTTAATATAATGAAACATTTTTTCTCCAGATTGTAATCGGAAGAAAAAATGTGCTATTTTCACAGTCTGTGTAAATATCCGCTAGCACATTTTTCTTGGTCTTCCTAAGCATGAGTGATTTAAAAAAATATTAGACATATATTAGACAATGTCGCGTACATTTTCATAGACAATGAATGCGATCTATAGACAATAAAGACGTGATAATAAACATATCCCTATTTATTGATTTATTATTTTGTGTTTAAACGTAATTTAAACATTGCAGAAATCCGGAATAAATTGTACAGAATTTGTTACCATGTTTTAAGCAACTAATTATTCTAAATTTAATAATATAATTAATTAATATTTAATATTTTGAAACAAAATTTATTCTTTTTTTAATAAATATTTATGAAAAACAAATGCTTTAATTTTCATCCGTTATAGTTATTAATCTATAAAATATTTATGTGTTAAAAAAATAGCTCTGAATTAGAAAGTTAGGTTTGAAGAAGTTATATTTTTATGCAATGTAATTTTCTCAACAGTTTATTAAAATAATATCAAAATGTTTTACGAATTCAATTATTCAATAAAAGCAGCACAAAACAAAAAGTTTTGAAATATGTAAATGATTTTTTTCTGATTATTTAAAATGATTCTTTTTCAAATTTATTTATTTTTTTATTTTAAATGATTCATCAATCTCGTATTTGACTATATTTTATTATGTTAATAGTTCACATTCTAATAGAAATGTAGAATACATTTTTGAAAATGTTATGGCAAATTAAGTATAAAATAAACCTCTATTTATTTTTATAAGTAAAAATAAATATGTATGCTTTTATTAGTAAGAATAAATATGTATTTTTATGTATATGTATAAATATGAATTAATATGCAAATTTTTATAAGTAAGAATAGTAAATATGTATGCTTTTATTTAAAATGAATTACAATTTTCACTGAGAAGTTTCTATTTTGCAAGCATCTTTTTTTGAAACACATGATTCCTCAACCTGATATTAATAATTTAAAAGAAAAAACTAATCTGAAAACACACTATTGAGAATAATATACCTTCATATAAATGAATTATATCATATATCTATTTTAAAATCATTTAATATTTTTATTAACTTACATTAAGGAATCAAAATTTAAAAAAAAAAAAATGGGGGTTATATTTTAAATTACAGATTACTTGAATTATGAAATGTAAATCAACAATATCACGTGGACAAAAGAAGAGTGAAGAGTGAGTGCTCCTAAACACCTAATCGACTCTGAATCACATAGCAATGCAAGGTCGGAAAAGATTTCCTGGCACTCATAGAAAAGCATATTAAACTATAGTATTTTCTAATTTGTAGAATAGTGTTCAAGGAAAACTTGAGAAATGAAAGGACACCACATAAATTCATATGCAGTTTACTAATAAATGCATGTCAAGAAGTAACATTGACAATAGTAACGAAGATGAACTAGATGCATGTTGTTCTCATGCAGATTCCTACAGACACTATAGATGCACATCAGCTTAGGACATGCTGCTGTTATTGAAACTTGGATTATTCTTTACCAGATCTATTATAGTCTTCTCCATATCCAGAATTCATTCGGTTCGTTTGTGACTCATGACGACTCTCTGAAAAAAAAAAAACTTTTATATCGTCAAAAAGCAACATGATCCATAATAAAAAAAAAAGATGAATTACGGAGACATAGAGTTTTCACATAGAATCCTGCAGACACTGTAGATGTACTTTAGCTAAGGACATGGTGAACTTTAGCTCGGGTAGCTCAACATGGATTGACAGACCTAACACAGACCAGACCTAACATAATGTCCTCCATATCTGGAGTCTATTTCTTTTTGTTCGCGACTCATGACGACTCTCTTAAAAGAACCGCTTTCTAATCTCAAGAAATAACATGATGCATAATAAAATATGAATTATGGATGCGTGTCGTTTTCACGTAGTATCCTGCAGATGCTGTACGATGGACATCAGGACATGGTGTACTTTAGCTAGTTTTTGCATCATGGATTGTCCTGTGCCAGACTTTATACAGTCTTTTCCATATTCGTAGTCTATTCCGTTCGTTCGAGACTCATGATCGGATCGTGTATTTTTTATTTTTTTTACGCATCTTATTTAAGATTTCTACACGTTTTATTGATGATTTTGTAAATAATATATGAGTGCTCGACACTTCCATTGAGGAATTTAATTGCAATTGTTGGAAGTCCTGCAATAAAATCTGTTACACCAATCAACAAATGTTTATAAAAAACTCATAATACAAAATAAGAACGAAATAGATGTGAAAAGTGCATCTTTGATATGTAAACAGGCATCACGAATCCAAAGTGACTCAGGGATCTTGGCCTTCATTCATTTTCCGTCCGTTCTTCATTTTCTTTTCATAGTCGATTAAATGTTACAAATAGTCTGGCGCAGGTTGGCCAAAACTGGCTTTTGATATGTACACGGGCATCACTAATCCAAAAGTCCAAGTCCAAGATCACTATCTTGGACTTCATTCTTTTGTCCATGCTTCATTTTCTTTTTCATAGTCGTTTAAATGCTACAAATAGTCTGACGCAGTTGGACAAATCTGGCCCTTTTTACAATTTAAGAAATACCTACCAACTTTAACTGATCTTTGTCCTGTTCAGTGATGACGTGCGCGGCTGGAGTACAGAAAGGCTTAGGTTGGAATCCGCTGGGTGGCCTTCATTGCGTTCAGAATGAAAGAAACTGGATGTCAATTTGACAGTGTATATAATTGTCCTCCATCAGTCAGACTGCCGGGGGAGGGAGAATTTTACAGATTTTCTCCCATTCGACACGCAAGTATGAAGCTGTTAAGCCTACAAGTTTTCCCGGTAGATAATGCCTTTTAGCATTGTCACTACGACTATCGGGTTTCTTTCTATCGGTGGTTCTATTTTTCTTATTAGCCGCAGCTTTCTGATGGTTCGAGAAGTATTGATCAATCCATACAAACAGTTGGAATCTTCATTTATTTACAAGCAATATTTACAAAGATATACAGGGTTGATGGTAACAGTTCAAAGGCAAAAGCTAAACTGCAAGAAAATGTTCTTTTTAGAATAAAATAACTCGTTTCCACAGCAACTACTGGTCTCCACGGCAACAGCCCGTTTCCACAGCAACCACCAGCCCGTTTCCACGGCAACAGCGCAATTCTGAATCGGTTCCAATCTATTTCTGTAAAAAACTACCACGTGACGCTGCGTGGCGCGAACTAAAGCATAAAAATTCCAACAAGCATGTTGCATGTACAAGTGAAAGTAACAAGACGGTTGCAAATGTACGAGGAATAAATATTTATCTTGTTAATTCCCATTTATTAAAATAATCAGTTTACATAAACCACATTCATATGTCTAATTAAATTTTACTTCAGGATATGTTTTGTAGTGTGTCTTCAATGAATTAATGTGCATAATTATATAATAATTACTTTTAAAATTTTTAATTTCGTTTTTCAAATCTATTCGATTTCATGTATATACAGAAGAACGTACATCGAAAATTAAACATGAATGCATTAGGAATCACTGGGAATCATATCCGTCGTTATGGCATTAATTAAATTAACTTTCATTTTACTATTTTAGAAAATACATTACATTTTCTTTTTTATCTATTTCGTAACAAATTCATGTGATATTGTATATTAATATGATATAGCATATTCTGATAAATTAAAAAGATTTACATTTCATTGTTATTCATTTACAATTAAGAAAAATTTATCTTATTTAATTTACCTTTACAATTCATATCTAGTTATGGTATAATATATAATTCATATGACTTATTATAGTTAAATTTAAAATATTTTGGAAAGCTTTTTAAGTATATTTTTCTTTGAATAGGAGTAAATTTAGATAAATTGTGAATTGACTATTCCATCTGATTTGTAATTATTGTAAAAATATATATAGAAAAGAGCAGAGATTAATTACCTGAAACATAAAAATATACATTCTTTAAAATTTTAAATCTAATCTCTGCTATAAATAAAAAAAGTGCATATCATTTTATAAATTATTAAATGAAGCAATTAAATGATTTGTGAATAAATTGCTCGTAAAGTTAAATAAAAAGGACACAATATTCTATTTTTAATATAAAATGTTTTTATAATTATCTGGAAAGTAAATAATTTCATATTAATACTAAAAAGGGATATTAATATGATAATAAACAGTTTATTTCCTAAATATTACAGCAAATAAGTGTATAACTATATTCACCACTATTTTTGGAATGAAACTCAAAAATTAATAAAAAGATAATTTTTTTCTAAATGTGGAGAATAAATTAAAGGAAAAAAAAATTGGTATTCTAAAGATAGAAACAATTTTCACTTACAATAGATTTGAAAAAAAAAACAAAACACTTAAAAGAAAAATCTCCTTTTTAGGTTAAAAAAATTAGGAAAGTTAGATTTGGAAAGAGGTCATCAATCACTTTTGAACTTTATAAAACTAAAACTATACAACATTATAAGAAACTATTACCGAGCATTTCATTTTTTAACTTTTTGTTTTTGTTTTTGCTGTCGATCCGAACTGGACGTTTTACCCCAGTTTTTACATAACTAAAAAGTTTTATCTTAATCAAAAGAACATTCTTAACTATTTTTAAAGAAGTTTGCAATTTTATTTAAGTATATTTTCACCAAATAAATACAATTTTATGTTAATAACAGAATTTCTCAGCATTAGGTTTACAAAATTCAGAAAAGAGTAAAGTGCATCTAAACGATTAGGAATCATATAACAATACCAGTTCATAGATTTTTTTTTCAGACGTTGTAGATGACGTTGCACAGGCCAAAGAGTTCCAATCAACTAAGATCTTTAACCTCTGTGTCTCAACTCGAGCAATAGTATCAATTAATAATTATAATTTATTTTTTAAAATTCGAATAAGATAGACTAATATACAAGGTGTCTCAACATCAAATTACGAATTTCAGGGAGGGATAGGGTAAACCTAGATAGCAATACGCAGTCTTACATAGCAATACAAGTTCGAAATACTTTCCTAACGTGCTGCATGCAAGAGCATCACCTAAGTAAATTCAATAAAGTTTTACCGACCTGCCCGAAGGCTTACGGATAACTGCATGGCTAGAAGCACGACAGAACCTACTTGTACTAGCTGGATTCCGCCTTATTCGGCTAGACGGATAGGGTGATATGTAATAAGTACAACACCCACACCGCCTTTGGCTGCCCTCGACTGGGCTTGTTGTACTCCAGGGCATCAACGTTCACGCTATAGAACGTGTCCGAGAACACCCGCAGAGATGTATGGGTCTCTTCGCCGTCTTAAGTGACGTTTCCAGGGGGCACCACGAGAGGTGGACCCAAATCGCCCCCATCACCTAAGTGAATATATGATTTATTAATCATTGTATATCAACATAAGTAACATGATCATTAGTAACAAAGATGAACTACGGATACCTGCCGTTTTCACACAAAATCCTCAGACGCTGCCACTGGGCATCATGGTACGGTGCTCTATAGCTCGCTCAGTCGGATTTTTATTATTATAATAGTATCCGCCATGTTCGGTGATCATACTGTTTTGTCACAACTCGTGACGAGCCTTTTTGTAAGAACTCTTCTCATATAACTGCTGGTGGCAGCTCTGTAGTCATCCAAAGAAGAGAACGCGGAACAAGCAAACGCTCAATGACGAGGGCGTACTTACATCCATCACCTCTTGGAAGGACTACAGAGGTGTCATCAGCAGATGTGTCATCTTGAAAGGTTTCTTACAAGAGGGACGTCACGAGCTGTGAAAAAACTTTACGAATTTCGAACGTGGCTGAGGCCACTATAAGAAACCAAATTCGAATGAGCGAGCTATAGGACACCGTACCATGATGTCCAGTTGCAGCGTCTGGAGGATTTTGTGTGAATACGGCATCCGTAGTTCATGTTTGTTATCGATGACCATGTTACTTATGCTGATGTACATTGACTAATAAACCATATATTTACTTAGGTGGTGTTCCTTCATTTCTGGGGGTTTTTGTATCCATTAGCACGTAGTACGTTAAGAAAGCATTTTTAACCTATATTACTATGTAAGACCTATCTAGGTTTAACCTATCCCTCTTTTAAATATGTAAGGGTGCTGAGACACTCTGTGTATTAGTCCATATATTTACTTAGGTGGTGGTCCTTCATTTCTGGGGGTTTTTGTATCCATTAGCACGTAGTACGTTAAGAAAGCATTTTAACCTATATTACTATGTAAGACCTATCTAGGTTTAACCTATCCCTCTTTTAAATATGTAAGCTTGGTGCTGAGACACTCTGTGTACTAGTCCATTTTATTTCAATCTTAAAAATAAATTATAGTTATTGATTGATATTATTGCTCGATTTAAGGCACAGAGTTTTAAAAGTAAACATAGATTAAGCCGCCTTTATATATTTTCTTTCCTGTACCCATTCAATCCATCCTCCAGGAAACCTTCTAAAAGTCAATAACCGCCCATCTGTCAACTCTTAATGGTATGTTATGTGGGATACGAAAGCGGAGGTGTAAAAAAAAATGTCAGTATAGTGATGCATTGAGATATAATTGCTCCAACATAAAAGTTTTTTGAGATACTATAGTTATCAAAAGTCGATGTTTGAATGCCGTTTCTTTGCCTTAAGTTATGAGCCAATATTTGAGTTATGAGCCTTCTTCAGTGACGTCACTACCCCTCGCTCAAATTCCTGAGTTTTGCAGCGTATGATAAAAAGATCTTATTACAAATATATCGTAATAATAAGCGTCGGATGAAAGATGAAAAGATTTTTTTGCTCGGTTATTAGAAGCAAAGTTCCGTCGACAGCCCTTAACATATTGAAGCTTCCTGAGGCGGAAAGGGATAAATACATAGTAAAATAAAAAAAAAGTTCATAAGAAAATTAAGCAAAAGTAGTAGAAGAAAAATTAATACACACGCTAATCGGCTCCATTGGCATTTGTTAGTTCTTTAGATTCTCTTTCACTTGTATGTATATGCTTGGTTTTATTTATTTATCTTTTTGTATATAATATTTGTTCACTATAAAAACATGATTTAAAATGGTGTAGCTTTTCGGAACCTGGTACGAATTTATTTTATTTCAGTGGGAAAAACAGATTTTAAAATATTCAGCAGTATTTTCGTAAAGAAATTGTTAACAGATTCTATTGTTCTGCGGTCAAAATGAATACCTATATAATATGAAAAATAAATCATTGATGAAATTATTATGATTAAGTTTTGTGGTCCTTAATAGATTAGACAATTTATGAGGAAATTATGCATCATATTTCATAGAATAATACAATTTTTTTCTTCTCTAATACAAAATTTGTATCCTAAGGAAAAAGATATGAAAACATTATTCAAGAGAATGTGGCGTTACTCTAAGAACAAAAGTTTTAAATTTTTCTGAAAAAAAAAAAGGGCAGAAAGGACATAAATTTATTCTCTGTGTAATTCTATTGTATTAATCGTTTTTAAATTTCAGGCTTAACTGATTTTAAGTTAAGATAAAAGAAATAAGGTAGTTTGAAAAAATAACAATTGTGTACATAAATATGTTGTATATAATTAGAAAATTTTAATGCTTATAGATGGTAAATAAGTCATTATTGAATTTCCTCATTATCATTTATTTTTGCATTTAGCTAAGAATAAGAAGTCAAAAGCAAAAATATTTTCAATTTAAATGAGTTTTAACAACCTGAATTCCAACATTTAAATCTCGTCTTTTAAAACATTCTACTCTTCTACAACTCTTTCATTTTAATTATGTAATTGAATAATGATTTTACAATCTTTCTCTGAGCTCCATCAGGATGATTTATCATTTACTCCATTTTAGACCTTCTGTTGCCTCATATCTAAAACCCTCTAAAACGTGCTCACCCTAAATCCCCACCAATTGATTCCTGGGCCAATAAAAACCAAATGGATACCAATGAACGTCAAAAACTGGTATGCAAATCAGGAAACATTACGCACACCTTTTTTACGCCACATTCTACCCTCTCTACAAAACCCCCCCCTTTTCCAACCGAAATCAATTACTCTGATGGAACCTCCCCTCCCACCATCACTGGACCTGCAATCCATCTAGCGCACAGAAAGGAAAAAAAAAAAAAAAAAGATGAGGGGAAGGGTGGAAGTAACGGATCCTAATTACTTAAATGGTGGTAGGTCAGACCCCCGAGGTTGAGAGCAGCAAAAAGGGGATCTGGGGAGGAAATAGGGGATGGGGGGGAACAGTATCCGCTTCGGCGGTTTTTTGTTGGGAAACAGGTGGATTGTGTATCTTCCCCTGGGGAGTCTGAGAGATGTTGAGCAAACAACTCAACGCTCGTCTCTCAAATCATGGGACGTTTTTTCTCACTTAGGACAAATTGTTCTGGAGGTGGGGGTGGAAGGGCAAAAAATGGAAGGCTGGCGGTTGTGCACATTAAAAGGAGTGCTTCTTCCATCTTTTTGGGTGGTTTTGGTGTGCCACAGTATTAGGAAGCAAATATTCCTCTTGCCTGTGTATGGAAGTCAAACGATTTGTCTGATTCAGTAGCTATTCTTCTTGGTGCAAGATGGAATATGGAAAAACTTCGAAATGTGTTTATCGTAGAGTAAAGAATTCTACTTCTGAAGAGGAATTTCCATTAAGATTTTGGTTTTAGACAACTGGTAAAAAATCTGAGGGAGATTATAACGAGTATAAATATATTTTTAAAAATAAGATATACTTTAGCATATATTGGTGTTTTTTATGCAAATAGTTCTTGAGTTGAGAGTAGTAGAAAAGATGGGAGAGTAGAAATGTACAAATTAAAATGAAATCTTTTCATAATTTTGGTTGATTTTAGTTTGCTACGAATTAAAAAAGAAAAATATTCAACTTGCCTTTGTTTGTATGTCACGTATTTGTTTTGTTCAGCATCTTCTCATCTTAGTGCTAAACGAGCACAGTTGAAATTTGAGGTAAAATAAACAAAAGCAATATTATTTTATAGGAAGAATTTTTACTTCAGGCAATCAAGGCCTGGAATTAAAACAATATAAAAATTATATACATGGCAGTCTGATGGATATCTAATATACATAAAAATACACTTAGGAAAAAAAGGGTTGCAGGTATTATTGTTCACAGTTGTATTAATTTACAATTTGTCTACATGGTTAAGATAGGAGAAAACAGTACAAAAATGGTGGTACTCATATTAAAAATTAAGCTTATTCTTTTTAAATTTCTTGTATGTTTTTATATGCATGGATTTACAGATTTAACATGAAAGTTAAAAAGTTTGCTTGTTTCAAAAGTAATTCTTCTTCATATGAGATAAAGAACAATATAATGAAGTAGAAGGCCAATGGAATGAAATAAATTCTTCTAATGAGGAAGAAATTTCCATTAAATTTTCAAATTAAAGAAATGTTGGAAATTAAAATTTTATGTAAATCTTAATTAACAAAAAGAGTTGAAGAAATTTGTGATTTATCCTTAAAATGAAACCTCTATGAAATGATACATTTTATAAATTTAGTTAAATGTGTCTTAAAGTTATGAAAAACATTAGGCAAGTAGAAGTTTTATAGAAATTTTGTTGATATGAAAATATACTCACAAATACTTACGCCCCTGTAAAAGCAACTTTCCTTTACGAAAAACGATGCGTGTAAGAAACTAACATTTACGAGGGTTTCAAGGCGAATATTTTCAGATGTTATACGCAGAATTTATGAACATATTTTTAAAATAAACGATTAATTTTTAAATGTTCCAATATAAAAGATATAAACTGACATAAAACTTTAAAATTTGAATATTCATTTGTGTGTGATATAAAAACTAAATTAATCCATCGTTTTCTAATAATAATTAAAATTCTCTAAATGTATTTTTGCAAATAAATATGTTTGCCTTTTTTTATTAATTAGGAAAATAATATGTATTTTAAGAATAGAATTCAACAAAATGTTTATAAAATATTGTTCTTAATATTAAAATCATAAATACTTGTAATATTACAATTCAGTATTGAGTTAAATATTAATAAAATTTTTAAATGTTTAATATTTAATTATTAAATATTTTGAAATTAATTGATTATTTAAAAATTTATAAAATATCAAAGAATTTATGTTTTTGTTGGCTTCGTCGAGACGATTTTATTCAGATGTTTTAGTTTTAGCATAACAAAGAGAGAGTCACAAAACGTGGAAGTGAAAATAATATAAATAAATAAATTTAAACTCACCGTATAAATCACAGGTCAATAAAAAATCAATAAATTTTTTATTGTTACACGTATATCTTTTCTATTTATTGCAGCAATCAATGAGATTTTAGTATGCATGAAATTTTAAAAAGTTTTATGTTTTTAAACAGATAATGACATCATATGCGTAAGAAACTCTTTTAAATAAAAGTAATAACTTTAGTATATATTGGTCTAAACAGCTTTGTATCATATATAATATCAAAAATATTGCTTTGTAACCTGAAATCGCTAAAATAAAATTTCATTTTAATTGAAACTCAAATAATTATTTATTTCTTAACACTTGACAATTTGGAACTTCAAAATTAAATTTTGTTATAAAGGCTTTAAAATTATAAATGAAATTGTCTGTCAGTTAAAATTTTTATAGAAAATATACGAAAATATATTGATATTATTATTGGTGACTTGATGGAGTGCCTTGGTCGCGCAGTGACCACACCTCCACTTGGCGAATGAATATATTGCTATTCACACTTTCATTGCGCTTTTGTAATGCAACTTTTCTACAGAAAGACGAGATGTAAAAGAAGCAAACATTTACGTGAATATTCCTTAATTCGAAATTTAACAAATTCTTCAATTAATAATTTATTTAATTTTCTAATCTAAAACGATATAATGTAATTACAAACTTACAAATTCAAATATTCATAATTGTGTGATACGATAAGAAAAATAAATCAATCTTTTTTCTAAAAGTAATTAAAATTTCCTAGTTGAAATTTGGAGTAATTACCATAAAATTATTTTTTTATCAATTAACAAAATAGTATGCATTTTAGATTAGCAAAGCAAATTATTTGAATATTAAATAATTACAAATAATTATATTAATTATATATACTAGTTATAAATATTAAATAACTTTATTAAAATTATAGAAATATTAAATAATTTTAATATTTAACTTTTAAATATTTAAATCTTAAAAATTTTTAAAAAATATTTAATTATGTAAAAAATTATTATTCTGATTATGATCTTATTGAAAAAAGATTAGAAATTTCAAGCTTTTTTTTAACTTTCGTTTTGAATGTAAATAAAATCTACAAAATATTGAGTTCTTAAAACATTTATTTCTTTACAAAACCACAAATTTAATTATAATAGTAAACACTTAATAGGGTTCCCTTATTTTTATTTTTGTAGTTCCACAACATTAGATTAGCAAACTTGTTACTCTTTAGGACCCTTTTTTCTCCATCCCTAACTAGATTGCAAGGGAAAGGACAAAACAAAACGCCACTGTCTGGTCCAATCGCCCCTTTCACCAAGTTGCAAGGCATTTCAATGGCAAATCACAGCTGCTCTTATTCGAAGCCGGGAGAACTTTGCAGAGTGTGAGAAAGTCTTCATCAATTGGATCAGGAGGAGCTGACCCCCCACACCCCTTTATTCGTTTACCACTGAAGGGTGAAGGAAGATTGCTCTTTCTCTTCTAACCCCTTCCTGCTGATGAATCGGAGAAACTGCTGAACAGTTTCTTCCTTCTTCTTTTGTCACTCTCGCTGTATTTAAGATAGTATATGGGAAGTAGAAAAACATTGCTGTAAATTACATTACATACTTAATCTCACATTTGCAGATAATATCATTCTGTTGGAATAAATATTCTTATCTGTGCATTACATTTCTTTAACGAACTTTACTTTGTATTACGTGGTAGGCATAAAAATATTTAATGTATTTAAATTTGGTATGCTATACATAAATAAAGCAATTTTATTAATTCATTGGGTGGAAATCTCATAAATTTTTATTCTACAACAAAAGCAATTGCACATATCAATGAAATACAGATTGTTTGCCAAAATATTTTATAAATAAAGATTACTTTTAATTGTCTGACAAATAATTTTTATTTTTAATGAAGACTAAACTTTGTAGGTAAAAAATATTCAAAACTGTAATAAATTTGGTATGCTTTTATAAATCAATTTTATATATTCATTTCATCAAAATGTTAAATTTTATTCTACAACAAAAACAGTTGTACAAATCAATGAAATACAAATTGTTTACCAAAATATTTTATAAATAAAAGTTACTTTAATAATTTTTTATTTTTTTAAGGAAAGATTAGACTTTGTAAATAAAAATATTCGATATTAAATTTGGTATGCTATACGTAAATAATCAATTTTATTTATTAATTTTATAAATTATTAAATTTTACATTCTGAGCTAAAACAAATGTACATATGAATGAAATACATGTTTTTGCCAAAATATTTTATAAATGAAGATTACTTTAAATTGTCAGTTGAATAATTTTATATTTTTAATGAAGACCTTAGACTTTGTAAGGCATAATAAATATATTCAATGTATTAAATTTGGTATGCCATGCATAAATAATAAATTTTTATTTATTCATTTGCAAAAAACTAGAATTTTTATTCTACAACAAAAACAATTGTACATATCAATGAAATACAGACTGCTTGCCAAAATATTTTATAAATAAAAATGACTTTTAAATTGTGTGACAAATAATTTTTTATTTTTTTAATGTAGACTAGACTTTGTAGACTTAAAAATATTCAAAACTGTATTAAATTTGGTATACTTTATACGTAAATAATCAATTTTATTTATTAATTTTATAAATTATTAGAATTTTTATTCTACAACTAAAACAAATGTACATATGAATGAAATACATGTTTTTTGCCAAAATATTTTAAAAATGAAGAGTTACTTTAAATTGTCGGACGAATACTTTATATTTTTTAATGAAGACCTTTAGACTTTGTAGGCATAATATATTCAATGTATTAAATTTGGTATGGCATACATAAATAATAAATTTTATTTATTCATTTTGCAAAAAAACTAGAAATTTTTATTCTACAACAAAACACAATTGTACATATCAATGAAATACAGACTGCTTTGCCAAAATATTTTATAAATAAAAATGACTTTAAATTGTGTGTGACAAATAATTTTTATTTTTAAGTAGACTAGACTTTGTAGACATAAAAATATTCAAAACTGTATTAAATTTGGTATGCTATACGTAAATAATCAATTTTATTTATTCATTTTGTAAAATATTAGAAATTTTTATTCTACAACAAAAACAATTGTATATATCAATGAAATACATATTGTTTGTCAAAATATTTATAAATAAAGATTACTTTATATTGTCAAGACAAATGATTTTATAGCAAGGATTTTTTTTATTGTTTCAACAGAAATTATATATTTTTCGGTTGATTATGTTAATTATAGTAAATTTTTGTTGTTTAATAATTTACCTCATTTGGTTTTCTTATTTTAGTTATATATTGTGTTCAATGTTGGGGCTATTTGCTTATACCAGATTTTCATAAATACAATTCTTCTGTACTTAAAGCTTACTTATAACCTAGAATATAATTTGATGAAAATTTGTAGCCTTAATAGATCTTATATGTGAGTAAAACTATGCAATTTAATTTTATAATTAATAAAATCTTCCATTTATGATTTTCGTGATGATTCAGCAAGTAGTTTTCATGTAGAATATTTAAAACAAATTGCAAAATCCTTCAAATCTAATACTTTTAATTCAAAAGATTAAGTATCTGTATAAAATTTGTTTGATTGATTTATTTTATAAATATAATGATTTATTTATTATTCTATTAGAATATTACATAATATATATTCGTAAACCATTTATTTTAAATCCTTATAAGGATCCTTATATCCTTAAATATAGAAGGTTTAAAACTATGTTTAATATAATATTTAAAGTTAAAATGTTATTTTATACATAAAGTTTCTTATATATTCGATTGTAATAAACATAGTGTAAGACTGAAATACGACAGACATAAATTAGTTGGATGATTTATTTGATTTTAAAAATATTAGAAAATTTATATTATTTACAATATTAATAGTTTATACAATAAATTCTTTATAAACATTTCAATACTAATGCTTTTATTTTTAAGTTTTCAATATATTATACATTTTATTATACATATTTTCAATATGTATTTTTGCGAAAAAATATTATATGTTAACTACATCTTTACTTCACAATATTAAGTATTAAGAACTAAGTATTTAAAAATAATCTTTATAATTCAATAATATATAAAAATATAATGATCAATATTTATATTGTCAGAAAAATACAACCATGTTTCACGAGAGAAAACTAATGTAAGAATAGCTTAGAATATAATAGAACAAACTGAAAAAGTTTTATTATGAAAATAAATAATATACTTTGAGCATTTATAAAAAAGCCCTTTTTTATAGATAATTTCTTAAAAGGTTTTTATGTAGATTTAACATATCACATTACAAGAGAAATTTCTTCGCCACCATCGCCAAAATTGTCATCAAAACAGCCAATGTAAAGCTGTTGGCCTCTTATATATACAAAATAAGAAATACAACTAATAAATATGATTAGTTATTGATAAAAGTATAATTAATTACTATATTTCTAACTGATTTTCTATGAAATAAATTTATACTCTCAGGGTGATATATGACAAGAAATGATAAATTACTCTTTTATAGATCACCAGAGAATAAATTTGTTAAAAAAAAATAAATCTTATCAATATTATATCAATATTGTAAATATTTTATTAATGTGAATGTAAATAGGATAAGAAATTCGTGGGCAAGACATTGCTTTTAGTATAGAATTCATAGTAAAAACTGCTAAGTTTACAATTTTATGAATCTATGTAAATAATATTAGTCAATGGTTTAAGAATATCTTGCATTTCATTTATTATTATATTTTTTCTCTAATATCTCATTAACGTGATTTAAAATTATTTTTTCATGAGGATCATTTAATTTGCAAAAGTTCCTAGCAAACTAATTTTTTATCTTTTTACCATATTTATTAACAGTAGTAAGTCAGGCTATTAGATCAAAATATTAATTAAACTATTATTTTGTTCATTTAACGTTGGAAATATTATGTGAAAATAAAGAAAACCATAAACAATGTTGATTTTATCCTAAAATTATTTCTGAAATATTTATAATAGCTATCCTTTAATGATCCTGATAAATTTTTATATAATACTAACGTATCTTAAAATGTGTTTTGGAATAACAATTCGATATTGATATTGCTTAAATTTATCATATCAATATATTAAAGCAATCAGACAAAAGGTTCAGCTGCAAAATTTTTTTAGATAATATTTATTTGTGAATTCTTGAACAATTAAATATTATTAGCAAACAATATTTTTAAAGCTTACGAATGTTTGCCTTCAAATTTGGAATTTTATGTAAGGCTTTTACAATAAACATAAAATTTTCAAACTTAATTTATATATTTAATTGAAAGCAAACGTTACGTATAACTTAACTTAATTTAAAAAAATTAAGCAAAGCGTTTATTTTTTTAGGAATTGTATATAAAGACTACTATTTGTTTGAAAAATCAATTCAGTGTCTATATGCATAGAATAATTTTGTTGGAATATTAAATCCACTAAATAGAATAAAGTTTTGAATTTAGTAGAATTAATTATTTAGAGAAAAATTAAATCATCCTGGTACTTGAAAGTGTAATAATAATCAAAATACCTCATTGCAGATACATAAAACTCTTATTGTAAAATAAGGGTCTTAATTTTTAACTTTTAGAAAAATACATAAGTTTATTTTACTTTGATTCATTTAAAATTGCTCCTGTTCTTAAAACTAATTAATTAGAGTACTTAAAAATTAAATTTGACGTAGGCTTATTTTATTATACTTTGATTCATTAATAATTTCTCCTGTTCCTATTAATTAATTAGAGTACTTAAAAGTTAAATTTGCTTTGTAGCCTTATTTTTATATTTACATACAAGAAAAATTGAAGAAAGTTTTACATTTTTTATTTAGTAACATGTTCTATATTGAAAAGGCTTTGGAAAAAAATTACCCTCCATTATTGCCAATATCAAAACAGAAACTAAGGAGCAATACGTAGC